>CANYBF011082384.1:0-25814 GCA_948192965.1 Dalechampia spathulata
TTCTCTTCTTCCATTAAGCCTTATCATTTGCGTTTCCATACTTGCTAGTTTGGGGGTTCAATAGGGCGGGGGTTTATTCTACCATTGGAGCTATATCTTAGGTACGTGTGGGTTTGTGGCATAATTGCCATTGGGTTCCGCGCATTCCAACACTCACCAAGTAGGATTAGGCTATAACATTGATTCCAAACAAGTTTAGGTAATTTAAGAGAGGATTAATTAGTCTCTAATCCTAATTAAGAACATAATTAAGTGAGAAGTGATTTTGGTAAAGTTTGTGTCACATTTATATATACGTAACATCCCTATGTGCATGCATTTTATGCATACATTATAGTAAATGATTGATTAGTGCATGAAATGCATGAATGAGATATGATGCATGAATGCTTTGACATGATAGATGTGATATGAAATGTCTCATAGATAAAGGAATTTCATATGATATGGAATAGATAAAGAAAGAAATGAAGACAAAGTGAAAAGATGATTAAAGTAAGGAATATGCACTAAAGATGCAAATTTAGAATGCTTTTATTGAATGCCTTAGATGGAGCTCTATGATGGAATTTATGTGTGTAGGGTGATGTACTTGTATGTTTAACATGTTATTATGTGATAAAGTATAGTTTAAAATGTGTATATACAAGTTAAAGTGAAGTTAGAATCAATGGTACATTAAATGGTAAGTTAAGATATAAATGGTATTCCATGAAAGTTAAAGGTAATATTAGAAACCATTATATGTATGATTTATGCCCATAACATCATGATTAATGGTAAGTACATTCTTATGAAAGCATGACATAAAAATGATGTAAAAATAAGTATTAAAGGAAGAAGAAATAAATGGATTAAGTTAGATAAGATAACCTTATAAGATGTCAAAATATGATTGGTTCCTTCTGAAAATTGGTTAAAGGTGAGTCTTATATTATAATAAGGGAGGAATAGGTTAGTTTCTTGCTCCTTTTTTTAGACTATATTCAGCCCCTCTCCTTTCTTCTTCCTTTTGTATTCTGATTTAGGGTAAAACACCATTTCAAGGTGAGATTTCATGAGAAATTCGGTTTTCATGCCCTTACCATGTTCTATGCTTATCATTTCATGAGTTATTGTAGGACTATGTTGATTATATGTAAATGAAAAAATTGGATTAAATGATGAAAGAATAAGGAAGTTAGGTTGCTGAATTTGATGTTATACATAAGCAAATGAGTTTCTATTTTGGTGTGTGAAATTTATGCTAAACCCTAACTTTTATCACTTGAATTAGTCACTTTAGTTACTTTTTAAAGTGTGTGAATGATGATTAATGGTGTTTCTAAGGTTTGCTATGCTTAAATGATGATGGAAAGATGGTTAAATGTGTTGATAGCTTGAATGCAAAGTTGCTACCAATTTAGGGACTACTTGGCCTTTCACCATTTTTAGGGGCATAGTTGTGTAATACCTAAAATCTTATGTAAACATGATTGAATGGTGTGTGTAAATGATGGAAATAGGATTTGGTTGCATTTAAAGGTGAGTTATGGCATAAAAATTATGAATTGGTCGTTAAAGGGCAACAAAGCATATACTTTGTGTATATTATGTGTATTTGGCCTTTAAGTATGGATATGTGCCTTGTATGTTGACCAATTGGGCTTAAGTTTATGTGTAACATGTATATGTATGCTTGCATTTAGTATGGTATGATTTTAATGTGGTTTGGAAGTCAAATGGTTAAGATATGCATGAAGACACTTATAAGGTAACTTGTCCACCTTAATGTGCAAGTTGTGTAACCTTGTGTATTGTTAGAGATGTGAATGTATGTATGGGTGAGGCTTTCACCATGACCTAGAGTGAGGCTTATGACATACTGACCACCGGCCTACTTGTAGCAAAAATGTAATCTTCTTGAGGGGCTACCTCAAGGAATAAGATAGACTCAAAAGAGTCACAAGATAAAGTCACCATTGGATGGTTACGGATTTGGTTCAACTGAACCATAGCATGAGTGCTAAGTCAAACCCTTCAAAGATGGGTTTCGGAGGTGAAGATATACTCACTAAGAGTTTCAAATTTGATTTTACCATTTGTCCTAAACAGGTGAGCATTCATAAGAACACAATGGGGTATAGCATGGCAGCAATCATGGTAGATATAACATGACAAGTATGATATGGCTATCATGGCATGGCATCATGATATAGCAATCATGGCATGAAACATGGTATAGGCATGGCATGTGATATGACATGACATAAGCATGATATGTGATATGACATGGCATAGGCATGACATGTAAAATAACATGGCATATAGGGATTACATGTGAAATGATATGGCATAAGCATGACATATGAGATGACATGTCATAGGCATGACATATGAAATGACATAGTATAAGCATGACATGTGAGATAACATGATATAAGCATAACATGTGATATGACATGGCATAATCATGGCATGTGAAATGACATGGTATAGCACACATCATATAACAATGGTAAAACAAAATGAAGATATAGCATAGTATAGCACATACAAATGAAAATTAAGAATAATGGCCCGAAGAAAGGGATCAAGGAAGATAGGGGATACATGATGAAATAAAGCTAAATCATACATACTGGGGGAATAAAATAGAGGCCTATTCTATTACATAAAATCTTCATTGATACATAAAATATGAGATATTAAGCAATATCTCCTCCACTTGTGAAAAATTCACCTCGGGCAGCATGAGGTGAAAATGCAAAATTGAGCAAATAATCATTAGTAACAAATGAAATATGGGACTCAATTGACCAATTTAATGCCATGTGAAAGCATAAATCGAAGGTAAAAGTTTGATGAATATAATGGCAATAATCATGAAAATGGGAATAAACACCAGCCGGATGATGAGAATTACATAAAAATGATCAATTTTAGGTAAAATCAATCAATAGCATAATGGAAAGATTCTAAGATCATATGAAGCATCACTTAGAAATAAATCAATATCCAATTAGGCTAATCATGTCAAGTGATAGATAAAATCATAATTAAAATGGCATTAATTAAGCAATTAAGTAAAATAATGATGATTTAATAGCAAAATCAACAAATTGATCATGGGTCACTTAAATAGAAGTCTCTAACATCATTCAAATGTCAATTAGAGATAGCAAAACATAACCAATCAAAGCTAATCATATCAAACCTTGCAAATAAACATATTAAATAAGCATTTAACTTGAAAAATTAATTTTGAAGCTAAAATTAATGCAATAGAATCAATATATGATGAATTCAGATAATTATGGCTACTGTGAAGCCATTAATGCTGCTGAAAACTTTAAGAAATAGGAGAAATCAAACAAAATTGAGCAAAAATGAATGAAAAAAACATGATTTTCTGGAAAATTGGCAAATATATACGCAGCATATAGGTGGATGTGCGCCACATGTAGATCATGTGTGCTGCACATAGCACCTTGTATGCAACATGTAGCAAATACATAATGAGGAAAATTGAGTTTTAAGGTTAAAACATGAATTAAATCATAAATCTCAGTAGATTCACAACAACCACAAATCATTCAAGTCATCAATAAGCATTGATAGCTACCATAGCATGCATGATTGAAGCCAATCATTAAAATAAGCATTAATAGCTACCATAGCTTCCATTTCAAAAATCACTTTACCTCCATAGTCAAACTGATTTTCCCTTAATTCCAACACCTAAAATCCATCAGTTCTTTAAAATGGTCAAAATTAGGATGCAATCAACACCTCGTGACCCAGAATCATTTTGAGCTACACGCTAACTAGTCATACCACTTATCATGCCTACTACAAAGCTTTCTATAGTGAATCAATTATAGAAATTTTTACCATAGACTTCCATAGGTGCTAAGATCCTCTCAAGAAGGTTAGTTTCTTGTGTTTTGGTTTAGTTTTTTGGTTTTTCAAAAGTTGAGTTTTGATGCATTTTTTATGCATTTAGGCTAGTGTTTAGCTTGGATTCAATGCTAGGCTTATCATTGCATGTAATTATCAAAAGGTTTCATGAAAATTTAGCAATTCTTGAAATAGGTCAAATTATGTGCTGTGTACATAGCACTATGTACGCTACACATAGTCTATATATGGCACACATAGTGTTATGTACTACACATATAGTAAGGTGATTTTGGCCAAAATCAAGTTTTCCTTATGGTTCAACTGGGGATTGGCCAATATAGGCATTCATAGGAATGAATAAGTGATTTTTAAGGTTAAAGGAGGAACTTTGGACCCCTAAGTACAATATGTAGTTTGGAAATTTAGTCTGAAAACTGACCTAAATTATCGTAACTTTACAAAGAGAGGACTATCATTGGATTTGGCAGCATCTGAGCAGTATATGAGTGGTACTCATAACTACCATGAGAGGTTTGTGCCAGAGTTGACCAGAGCTACTTTGGCTAGTACATCTCTTGCTTCACAGGCGTAAAGAAGAGATGTAATAGATTTATCATCACTGCTATGGTAAAGCGATAGATGGACTCTGCTTATACCTTCCATCTACTAGTAGGGAAGAACGTTGTTACCCCGAGGATCTTCACTAAGATCACAAGGCTAGAGTACGCTAGATTGCCTATCCAGTTTGATGCCAGGCTGACATCATCGTGTTGATCATATGGTGTTATCTTTAGTCTATTAGGCATGTCAACTAACATGAGAGGAGGATATAGTATATCCTATGATTGTCTTTGGGAGGTAGTTCTAGTAAATACGCTTGGCATGACGATCTCTATTGAGCAGTATAATGTTCAATGATATGAAGAACAATGTCTATATGTCTGTGCTATAGGCCCTATATGACTTGGACATCATTAATAGATTAAATTAAGGTAGTGTTAGTCTGGCCCACCAAATGTAGGAGCTGGATCTTTATAGTCGGTAGTGTAGAGATTGGTTCATCGATTGTTGGTAAGTTGTTGAAGTAAGAAGCATTCTGCTAATTTTGAAATTGCTTTAACTTATGTTGAGTCTGTTGCTGATTGTGTGCATTGATCTTGTAGATCATGGCTTATGAGTTTGGGTTACTGCCAGAGCTCGAGATTCCACTTGGATTGCTGCTCAACTTTCCACACATGCAAGCATGGTGTTTATCATGTCGAAGGCCTGATTACACCATGGATGAGTTGAGAGAGCATCTTAACGATCTAACCTAGGATTAGGTAAGAAGAAAATAATTTTATTAGTGTAAAAATGAATTGAACTAGGGATCAAGTTTTAGGAGCTATGTCCACCCCATATTCATAGTGGCTAGAGATGTTCACCCTAAACTCTTTAGTACTCATTCATGCTAAAAAGACATGATGACATATGGAGCATATTAGATTTATATGGTAAAAGGCCATGCACTATATGCATCTCAATTGAACGTGAGCAGAATGTAGCATCATGTAATGTATGTCACATGTCCAGAGCACTCATAGGAGGATAAAATGCATGTGTAAATCAAGATTGAGATCAGGGACCCATACTAAGTTGAATTAAAGAAAACCCAAAGTTGCAATGTACAAGTGAAAAGTCAATATATAGAAATATATATACAATACATCTAGGAAAACATCATATGTGCACCCCATAATCTAAGCACTTACGGATGTGCACCCTATGCTTAAGAGTCCTCATTTATGCCAAAAAGGCATGGTGATATATGGAGCATGTTAGATTTGCATGGGAAAAGACTATATACCATGTGCATCTTAATTAAATATATGCAGTATGTAGCACTATGTGCTCTGCATATAAGGAAATGTATATTATGTGTTCCACCTTCCATAAGCAAAATGTAATATTCTTTGCATGTCTAGAGCACTCGTGGGAGGTTAAAAGATATGTGTATAAAGTGAGATTGATATCAGGAATCTATACCAAGCCAAATTGAGGAAAATCTAAAGTTGCAATATATGAGTGAAAAGTCAGGGTTTACAATTTAACCCATGATTAGAACCATTTTGGGGCAATACAAGCCAAATGTTATCAAAATGAGACCTAATCACCACATGATTTTTCATTAAAAGGCAAAGAAAATACCTAACCAAAGTTCATGTCATGGCCTGATGCTCATGCTAAGGCTTGCAAATGCTCATGTTATGGCTTGTGACTCTTTTGGAGAGGTATAATCCGCTAAGGATTGAAGAATGCTCATGATGAGGCTTGTAACTTCATTGGGGAATGAAGTATGATCCACTAAGGATTAGCAAAAGCTCACGCTAAGGCTTGTGATCCAATACAACAACTGGGAGCCTAATGCTTAGGTGAACGATCATGATTGATTGAAAACCAATGCTCATGCTGAGGCTTGCAAAACTATTTTTCATTGCATGAAACTTTAAAGGGATTACATCATGATCAAAGAGTATAGAGATAAGGACATCATCATCCTCATACAAATCTCATCAGAAGTACTATCTGCTAAGATGGTGATGTCTTCATAGACCTTTTAAAGTAGCAAATCATCCATATCTAAACTTTGCAACTTGGCCTCCAATGCAGTGACTGTAGTGGGTTTTAGCTCAAGTAGATTGGTGGTAAGATTGGTAATATCACAAAAAATCTGAAAGTCATCATCAGGACTAATGGTAGAAGAAATAACAATGACCTTCTTAGAATCTGTCAAGGCTGAAAAATCATAAACATCATTGAAGATGAAAAACTACTGATTAAAGAAGTTATCCAAGCTAGGCAACTGGGAGCATAATCATGTTGGGTCTCACCCTAGATAAAGGCAACCACCTTGTACTCCTTTGGCTTATCCAAAGTCTAAGGGTTGAACCATATATAGTCTCTCCTTCTGTATGGTTGTATGGATGTTGAACTCCACCAGACCCTACTGATATCAGCCTAGACCCTTACCAGGTACAAAGTTCATGTTGAGCATGACTCAAGTTCTTCAATGATGATGATCTGAAAACTAGTCATGAATGAGACATCTTCCCTAATATATACTAAAGTAACCTCATCATTAGTAATGATGGTGACCATACCCTCCTTGTATGGAAACTTGATCTTTTGGTGTAGGGTGGATGACACACCTCCCAATAGATCGAACCACAACTAGCCAACAGTAAAGCAAAGGACATTGGGAAGTCTAAAACTGTAAATGGCACCAATGATTTGATTGGCCCAACTATGATAGTGGTAGTGAAGGTGCCAGTAACCTCCCTCTTAGACTTATCATATGCCTTGATGAAAGTCTTAAATGGCTTCAAATCGTAAGGATGGATGTTAGCTTGGGCAACGCTTTGAGAGGATAGACATTGATGTCAGAACTATCATCCACCATGACATAGAGAGTGGAGAAGTTCATGATATGCACTTTAATAAAAAAAATATCTTGTTATGATAGATACCCTTGGTTGATAAATTTATGTCAAAAAAGTAATCATACTAGACTTCAATTCTTGATTTACCAACTAACTCTTCATGCTAAAGGCAGAGGTAGATGAAGAAATCTTCATGCTACAGAGTGCCTCAATGATGGCCCATTGATGTTGTTAGGAAGATAGCATGAAGTCTTAAATACTAATATTTGCTTGTGTCTTCTTCAACTACTTGATGACTACATTCTTAGGCTAAGCAACCTTTTTACCCTTATTAATAAGTTATAGAACTGGAGCATTTCTTGGACTAACCTCATCCATAATGGGGTTATCCCCAATTGGCTTCTTTAGAGCATCTGATTTCTTTCTGAGGTTTGAAGAAGTGAAAACCTTGCCACTATGGGTCATGTTACAAACCTTCAAGGACGTCTTATTGGCACCCAATCCCTTCTGCTACTTGGGAGCCTTAGCTGATGGCTTAGCTGCTTTGGGAGTCCTAGTTGACTTATCCTTCTTTAGTTTTTGAACCCCAACTGATTTAGATATATCAGACTTCTAATTATAAACTCATCCTTTGAGATATCATACTATTTATTAATGGCATCAATGTTAAAACCACTACTTGGTTAAAAAATAATAGTAGGAAGCTACGCCATGTCCTCACTACTGAGGGGAGAGAAGGAGCTAAAAACCAAGCATTAAAAAACTCTAATTAGGTCATGTAAGTGTAGTTAGCTTTATGGTAGTTAGATAATGGGTTTATTTTAGTGGAAGGTTAGGATTTCTTAGGATCTTCAAACTCACCTGAATCTATGTCCTCAAAGGTGTGGAAATTCTGATACTTTAGTTTATCCTGATATAGTGGTGGCGACCCCATGGTAAGCTTATTGATCATGTCTAATTTTGATGGCTTCTGTCTAACTAATGCAGCTTTATCTATCCAATGACTAAAGCAATACATGAAAGACTCATTAACTTTCTACTTCACCATCTTCAGATCTAGTAGAGTAATATTGAAATAAGACTTAAACACATACTACTTACAAAAAGTAGTGCAAAGAGGCTTCCACTTAGTCGTAGTTGCCTTGTTTAGATTTTGATACCATGCCAGTGCTGGTCCTTCCAAGAAGATGAAGAATAGTTAGATTATATGTTCATCATTAGTTAGTGGTGCTCATCATTATAGTATGTCTTCATATGGTTCTTTATGTCTCCAACATGGTTATATTTAGGAATGTCCGAGAGCTTGAACTTAGCAGGTAGCCCCTTGATAGCTCTAATTGAAAACTCACCAGAGTAAATATTAGACCTAATTCTCTTGGTCATCATGATAGAATACAGTTGTTCTATCTTCTATTCTAATGCAAAGGTCTTAAACTTAATCTATTATTGTAGAAAAGTTTTAAAGTCATTAGACAAGAGCTTGGTCATTGCGAGTGAAGCACCATTAAGTATAGAGCAAGCAATTTTAGATGAAGAAGCAACATTCTTAGGAAGTTATGGGTCTGACATGTTTTTGTACATGATAAAGAAAAGTTAGCATGGATGTATGTGCATACATATGGGGTTGAATATGATGTGACACGTAGGATGTACGCATGACCTATACTAGGAAACATGCAATGTTATGGCTGCAAAAGAAACTGGTTAGTGAAAGCATGCATGAGTATGCATGTATGCATGTTTGATAGAAAATACAAAAAGAATTAGCAAACAAGTAGCATACAACATACACTCCCTACCACCCTTATACCTCCATGAAAATTAGTTGGTCCAAAATCTCATAGGTGGGATATTAGCCTAAAGTGACACTAGGAACTTAAGGCACAAAACTCTTAGCATGTGAGTAAGGAAATGTTGATCGTTGCTTGATCATATAAGGGATTATGATGAAAATATGATAGCATTTCAAAGTGATTATATTACTATGATAAGAGAATGCTAATTGAATAGGCATCAAGTTAGGCAACCATCACATAATTATAATAGAATTTTGACTCTTAGCAAAGCAATATGAGGTAGGAAAATAAGTCCAATTTAGGCAAATCCACTAATGTGATAAACCATATATCTACATAGCATATGAATAAAGGGTCTTAGTTTTGGAATATTACTATAGCTAGCTATATAGGCTTTAGTCTGGTAAGAATAAGCTAAGATCTCCCACCATATTATCTACAACCTATCCAACTCAATGGAATCATCGATATAAGACTATACCTAATATCTATCCATTCTAGGAATCATCAATGGTTAACAATACAAGGCAATAAGTGGTGACTACATACTTGCTTTCTTAAGGAGTCAAATGAAGTCCAAGGTATTGACTCACCTACAACCACTAGTTAAGTAGGGATAAAAGGTGGTGTACAGATGCAAACTATGTACGTGATCTACAATACAACAAACCTAATTAGAATGAGAAAATTGATATGAAAATCTAAGATTTCAATGCCATCACTCTTTCACCATAGGTCCCTAATGGAGTAACCACTATGGGCAAAGCGTTCGCCATTATCTACAGTGAGGCTTATAACAGATGACATCAAGGCCCTGATTGGAGCAAAAATGTGGTCTTCTAGCGAGGCTACTTCAAGGAATGAAATGGACCTGATAAAGGTTGTAAGATGGAGTCACTACTAGATGGTTTTAGATTTTATTCAACTGACCCATAGCATGAGTGCTAAGTTAAACCCTTTAGAGATGGGTTCGGATGGTGAAGATCTATTCCTTCAGAGTTTTAAATTCAATTTTACCATTTTAATCGGATTAATTATCCAAGGTAGGCGAGAGCTCAAAAGAATGAATAAAGCATACAACACCATGTAGCATAGCAGCAATCATAGCAAATGTAGCATGACATAAGCATGGCATGAATGAATGAAATGGTATCATGATATAGCAATCATGGTAAATATAGCATGTCAAATGACATAGCATAGACATGATATGTGAAGAATGACATGGCATAAGCATGACATGTAAGAAATGGCATGGCATAGGTATGATATGTGAGATGACATGACATAGGCCTGACATGTGAAATGACATGACATAAGCATGACATGTGAGATGACATGGCATAAGCATGATATATAAGATGACATGGCATAGGCATGACATGTAAGATGACATGGCATAGACATGACATGTAAGATGACATGACATAAGCATGACATATGAGATGACATGGGATAAGCATGACATATGAGATGACATGGCATAACATACATCATAATAGATATAGAATATGTCATGGAAAACATAATAACAAGCAAAGTTGCATGAATAAAATTAATAGTCTAGAGAAAGGGATCAAAAGAGATGGGGGATACATGATGAAAAATGCTAATCATACATGTAAAAGGAGAAACTAATAAATAAAGGCCTATTTTATTACAAAGGATTTTTGACGATATAAAAATCTAAAACATTAAGCAACATCTCCTCTACTTTGAAAAATGACCTTGGGTAGCACGAGATAAAATGCACGAATCCAAAATACAAATAAGTAAACAATGTTAAGTGACAAAAAGAAATATAGGACCCATTTAAACAATCTAATGTCATGTGAAAACATGAATCAAGGGTCAAAGTCCAATGAATGTGATGGCAACACCCATGAAAATGTAACAATAAACATGAGTTAAATCATAAAAAATCATCAAAGTAATCAATTTTAGGCAAAATCAATTAAGAACATAATTGGAAGATTCTAATATCATATATGGCATCATTTAGAAATAAATCAACATCCAATTAAGCTTAATCATGTCAAGTGATAAATAAAACATAATTAAATAGCATTAAATTGAGAAATTCAAGCAAATTAATTGATTTAATGGCAAAATCACTAAAAATTGATCATGAAAAATGAAATTAGAGGAATCTAATATCATTTAGATATCAATTAAAGATGATTCACACATCTAATCCAAATCCAATCATATCAATTGCAACAAACATCAAATTAAAAGTGCTTTTAACTTGAAAATTAATTTTGAAGTCAAAATTAATAAAATTAAAGCAACATTTGATAAATTTAGATAATTAAGGTTACTGTGAAATCTTAAATGCTACTGAAAACTTTAATTAGCATTAAAATTCAAGTTAAAACGAGTGAAAAATCATGAAATTGTGAAAATCTAACAGCAATGTGCACAATATATAGCATGACATGCACAACATATACAGGAAAATCAAGGCTATATGTGTAACATGTAAGGTGATGTGTGCCATAGATGGTTGGATGTGTGTCATACATAGCAACTAGAGTGAAGGAAAATGAGTTTTTAAGCAAAAACATAAAAGAAATCACAAACCTAAGCTAATATATGATTGTTACAGATCATTCTAGTTGCAATAAAGCTTAATTAGGTGATTAAGCTTTAAACTTGATTCCAAAATGTGTTTAGGGAATTTAGGTGAGAATTAATTAGTCTATAATCCTAATTAAGAACAAAATTAAGTAAGAAGTGATTTTGGTAAGTTTATCCTTGATTAATGAAATTTAGACCCATTTTTTACAAGCATACGAGCTATATTTATAAGTGTAGGTTAAGTTTTACTAGAAATGAGCTAGCAATATGAAATTCTATTAATCATAAAACTGATATTTGTAGAATATAATGCTATATGTACAACATATAGTATATAAAAGTATTATATGTGTAGCATATAGCAATATATACATAGCATATTAGGGAAAGTACCCTATGTGCACGCCATAATCTAGGCATATAGTGATGTGTGCCCTATGCCTAATAGTCCTCATTTATGCCAAAAAGGAATGATGACATATGGAGTATATTAGATTTACATGGGAAAAAGGCCATGTACTATATGCATCTCAACTAAATATTCACAGAATGTAGCACTATGTACTCCACACATCAAGAAATGCATGTTATGTACTTCACCTTTTATAAGCAAAATGTAATATGCTCCATATATCCAGAGCATTTATGAGAGGCTAAAAGGCATGTGTACAAATTGGGATCGATATCGAGAACTTGTACTAAGCCAAATCGAAGAAAACCTGAAGTTACAATATGAGGGTGAAAAGTCAATGTCTATAGCACCATTGTATGTATGCCTCATATCCAAAATTAGCATTTGGGTTCCATTGCTTAGGTTGGGCAACTTTTTGGTCAATGGTTTAACCAAATTAATCATCTATTATATCAATTTATTATCTTTAGCAACACAGAAAGCAAGATTTATCAATGAAATGGGAATTAAAATGGTTTATAATTTTTATAAAAATTAATGGTATCATTTTGTAGGCTTCCAATAAATTTTGGAATATTTTCCAAGTGTTACAAGTCGTGGAAATTGAATCTTGTAATGGAAATAAGCTATAAAAATTTTGAAAATTTTATGAGAAGTTAAATACACTTTAATGAGTGCAATGAGAGATTAACACATGCTAGAATCCTCCTAGAGAGGTTGATGCATATTAGCAAAGAAACATGATATATGGTATACTTTGACAAACATGTGGCACACATTAGCTTGATCATTAAAAGGAACAACCCCCATTTTTGGTTTTCACTTACAAAAACCTCAAAACTTGACTTTCTCTTAGCTTTCCTCACATGTAGGCATAGTGTGTACCATATAGGAGGTTTGAGAGTGAAATAGATGCATTGATGTAGTAACCTAAGACCAAGTAAGCAAGATAAGCAACTTTGTTAGTACAAAATTGAATGTAAATAGTTTAGAGTATACCTAAGTAGTCTTATCACTAAAATTATTTGGAACAGGTCTATCTTGATCTTTAGTATAATATGACCTTATCTATGGAGTACATGACCACCTCAACTTGTAAGAATAAGTACCACATGATAATTGAGGGACTTGAGTACAAACTCTTCTACTTAAAAGAGCAAGTAATCACCTAGAAGTTGGAGTCAAAGGGATATATAGAGCCTAGTTATCATGTGCTAACTTTAACCAAGAGATTGTGACTTCCATGATTTTCATTTATGACATGAGCATCTCTCTAAGTCATTAGTAGACTATCATACCTTTATCCATATGAGGTGGTTAGGGCTTATGGAGTTGTCCACTTGTAGAGGATAAACTAGGATCTAGTGGAAGACCTAGACATTTTAGTGGCAGGAGAGATTCCTATGTAGGTAGCACCTTAAAGAGGGTGTGTAGTGCTACTTCTAAAGTGATACCTCCAAAGCTTGAGATACTAGGCCTGTTATTCCATCTATTTATAAGTATCCATAAGGCTTCATTGAGGGACAACTGCTATGGCCACAAAGTCCTTAAATGTAGGCTTACAATAAGTAGGGTCACCCGTATGAGATGGCTTTTCTGATGTCAAAGAGGGTTTACTTTATTCATCAAGACATGATAGCTTTATTGATTATTAAATTCAAATACCAATTCATGTTAAGTTAATAGCCTAAATCAGTATTTAATACTTGCGTACTTATGATCCAATCATAGTAAGTTTATAATAAAATTTAAGAATTCTAAGTTAATGTCTTTTCCTTAAATTTTTAATTAATTTATTTATTTTATGTACAACACAATCTTAAACTTGACACCTAATTACAATCATGCAACCTCCTTTTCTTCTATCATTTCCCATACATGACCAACCATTCTTTTTGTTTCCATGCAACTAAAATTTTACTAGAAATTATTTTTGTATGCTAATTGTATCTTGTTGGTAAATCTTATATAAATTAGTTTCAAAGGTTACCTATATTCTTGTTGATATAATACTATTTTGTTAGTGTTTCCTCATGTTTATTGCTTAACATTGTAAATGTTGAAAATGTATTATTTTTTTTCTTATACATCTAATCTTATGATATTGAAAATAAGTATTGGATAAGAATTATTATTGGTAGACTTCTAAAAGCTTTATTTATTGCATTTATAGATTCTGCTATGTTAGAAATCATTATTGAAAAATTATTGGTCTATGCATGAACTCTTAACCACTTTTCACATCCAACATTCTCTATCTTTTATATTTTCAATCTCAGCTATGTATTTAACAAAATCCCTTTTTGTGCTAGACTTTAATATCATTAAAAAGGTATATCACCTTCTTATTTTATTTTAGGTAGTCTTTTTTTAAGTTGTATAACAAGTGAAACATACAAAAGTATAGTCTATTTTTACATATATTTTTATAGTAGCTCTATCTATACCTACAACATCTTGTATTAATGTGATTATTATTAATGTACCTCCTTGTTGATTTCATGAAAGTAACATCTACCACTACCATTAGGTTAAAATATTTCTAATGTTGTATTGATGCATTTAAAGTTATAGAGAAATAAAGAAATGATTCATTTTTTTTATAAATTTCAGTAATTGAACTAGGATTTGTTATTTTTGGCATATGGATGTAGGTTGGAAGGAACTTATAAGAGTCTTTTGATCTCTCTATTATCTTATGCAATGCCTTTTCTTTTGATCTTCAAGCCTTATCATAGCTAATTGTAGCCTCATAGTCATCCTTTATGTCTTTGATTATGTCCATTTGTGTATATACAGTCTTCATATTTAAGCATTTATTCTTTATTAAATCTAAAATAATGTTCAATGTTACATTCCTTTAGTATGTGAATCATGTATTTATTGGATAAGTATGAAAGTTGTCAAATTTTTTTAAATTGAATATGTTTGTGCTAAATGTTTTTTTTATAAAATATCAATTTCCATTTACATGTCTTGTTAATGGAACTTGTTGTAAACTCTTTCTTTCATGATTTGTTAACCTTATATTAGAAAGAGTTTTTGATTACATAAAAACTCAATGCCTTTTGCAATGTATTTTTTCTTTACAATTTTGACCCCCAAATATTATATTATGCTTGGAATTAGTTGTAATTTTTGTATTTTTTCTTTTATATCTTCATCTCAATCAATAATAGTAGTTGTTGTTTGTTTTTTCATAGCTAACACTATAAAAAAAATAGCAAAATCACTATGATAAATAGTGATGGAATGGAAATAGATTTGTAATAGAATTAAGAGATTGCAATAGCAAAGACAATCCATAACAAAAACCATTACCAAATAAGGGAGGTCCTTGTGGGAGGGGATATTAGTCTCAACATAGCAACGACCAAAATATCCCTAGCTATATTTGTAACTAAATAATGATGATCATGAGTCCATCGCTAAGTTTGTTGCTATATTGTGATAGTAAATTATCTGTCTCCATATTTTATAGCAATTTTACGATGACTTTTGTTCCTCCTTTCGGATCCGTTGCTATTTTGAATGTATTAATTATTATTATTTATATTTTGTTTATAAATAATTTAAACTGATATTTTCCAACTTTAAAATTATAAAAATGTTAAAAATTTATACTTATTTTAGAAATAAGAAATTTATAAATGTAAATTATTAATTGAAGAGAAGTTGAAATTTTGGAATTTAAAAGGTAAATTTTGTTTAAATAAGCGAATAGATTTTAAATTCAAAATTAAATAAGAAAATTCATAATTTTTTATGTATATAAAAAGTAATGGTTGATAATTTTTCAAAAATTATTGAATTTGGAAAATAATTAATTTTGTTAAAATATTAATTATTGTTTAAAATCTAATAAATATAGTAAAAAATAGTTAATATTTTATTTAATAAATTTTTAAATCTTTAAATTAGTTGAAGAAATATTTGTTAATATTATATTTAAAATAATAGTGATAATTGAAAGTAAAATAAAAGACCACTTGTTTGATTGTTCTCCAAAATGATGTCATTTAGTAATCTTTAAATGACCCTTCCTTCCTTTGCTCATGCCTAATCTACTGTCAACCCTAACTTTGTAAAGAATCATAAGCATGATAGTTGAAATTCTTCAAAATATGCAATAGATGATGTAGTGAAGAATGCCAAATAGTGTAATCAAAGAGGAGGTACGAGCTTCCATTAAGTGGTAGATTGAAGAGCAATATCGAGGCAACATTGAACAATATTTTTTGGGCCAATTAAAGACCAAATTTGAGGCATATTGAAGACCATCTTCTATCTCCTTGCCAATTTCTTAAGGTATTTTAGTAATGGCAAAGAAGATGTGGTTAATAATTTATAGTAATTAAAATGAAAATGGAAGTTGATTTTTTTATTGCTTAGTACATTAAGAATATGCTTTTGTTTTAGTCATGTTCCTAGTTTGGCATTCATTAATAACCTACCTTACAGAGAGCTAAACTAACCAGAGCTTCTGATACTAATGTCTACTATTATGCAATAGCAGTTGTATAAGGTACCTATTAATGACAACAATAACATAAGAACTCTAAAGGTTTGCATTATCTTATAGCCCATTTAAGTTGAGGTTTATCTTACTTACTTCCCTTATTGAATTGTTACAAGAAGTAAGGATTAAGGTTTGTGCATAGCTTTCAAAGAAAATGACATTTCAATTTATGATCAAATGGGGATATTTCTATTTTCTTAATCTGCTTATGTTCTATATAAACAAATTATAGTCATTTGGTGCAAGAGTCGAGAAATTGAGATGGGATGATCAGATTAAATCAAGTAAGGCTTGTTCAATTACTTACTTTTTATGTATTTTAATTGACAGGTGGAAAATCTTATTATAACTAATGCTAAATATTGTTAAGACTAAATTAAAAGAAGATGAGAAGAAGAGGTTTAACTTACAGGATTATAACAACTAAAAGTAAAAATTTATAAGAAGAAGAAAGTTCAATCTAAAACCCTTAAGGTAAATTATGGAACTCTTAATTTGTTGTGTGTAAGAATTTGCTTAAAAATTTAGTTATCTAGATAAATAATTTAAAGTAAAGAAGAAGATGGGATAGATGTGAATGATACCTTCAAGGTAATTAATTGAGTAAATAATGATTAATTCAAAGGTTGATAAAGATATAATGAAAGTAAGGTAACAAATTTCATTTTATAATGATAAAAGCTTCTAAATTAAGTATAATTAAAAAGGGAAATGGATTGCTTGATAATGTTTGTATGAATAACAACATAAGTGAAGTTATGATGTAAAATAATTAAATACAAGGAACATGTGACATAAGAGTCGATTAATTTAAAATGTAAGGTTGACTAAGTATTCAATTATGGCACAAACCTAGTAGGATAATATATATTATGAGAAAGAAGACTTACTATCGCTACATGACAAGGTTTTACCATTAGGAAGCAATAATTTCATTTTTTTAAAAAAAAAAAAAGAGGAAGAAAAGTATGGCGGTGGGATTAAATGCTTTGAGTAGTTACTTTCATTTAAGAAAAAGATAAACCCAAGGAAATGCTTTAAGTAGTTTCTTAGGAAAACAAGTGGAAGAGGAATTTAGGAGGAAGTGGAGAAGCCATTACTATTGATAAGAGAGACAAAATGAAATTAGAGGACTCACTTGTTTAAGAGAAGGACAAATTAGAGAGGTTGATTCAATCAAGAGAAACATGAGGTAAACAAATGATAAACTACCGAATGAATTGGATCCATATTTATAAACTTGAAGAGTTGTTAATTTAGTGATATACTGTTATATAATTGAATTAAAACAGTTACATATTTTAATCTTCATAATTAAAGAGAAATTTTGTATATATGTGACATAAATAATAAGAAAGTTTATGGATGTTTAAGAGGTTATATATTGTATGAAGTAGTGGCAAGTTTTATACTTACAATAAATAATGAAATTATGATTTTTAAAAAGCTTTTTAATATTGCATTTATTATTTTTACATGCATTTTCATCCCATTAATAAGAAACCAAGGTAATTGAATATGTTTATATTATGTATTTGAATGCAATGATTCCTATTATTTGATGAAAATGAGATTTCATTGAAAATGATGTAAAAATACTAAGCACTATTGATATAACCGTTGACATATTTTATAATGTATTAGTAATGGATACCAAACATACAAAAATTAAAGTTTGAATAAAAAAAATTAAGATAAATTTGGTAAACTATTCTTGAGAATGATATAAAATATTATTGTTCACATGACAAGGTGAATTCATTGTAAAAATTTTGTTTGTTTCATCTCGATAGCCTTCTGCTCACATAAAGAACTTTGTCATTCTTTAGTACACTTTAAAAAGTAAGTTTGTCATTCTTCAGTACACTTAAAAAGTAAGTATATAATTATTATTACTTACGAATTCTTTCTATGTTCATAATGAATCAAATTCAAACTTTCATTTTATTACTCTAATTTAATGTAAGAGTTGGTCCAATTCATTTCCCAATAGATGAATTCCACAAGTCAAGGATCCATGAAAAATAAAATTATAAACTAAGAATTAAAAGAAAAATAAAGAAGAAAAGAAAAGATGACTATATGTTCAAAATAAAAATAAAAGTTATCTAATGATGATCTCTAATGAAAAATAATATCCTAATTCTCCTCCCTATAAATTAAGCACCACATATTCCATTTATAATTAAGAAGGTGAATATCTTTGACCTAATATATATGGAAAGCTTCTTAAAAGATAATTGATTGATTGAATCCTATATTAAAACATTCTAGAACTTGAGATAGGCAGTTGGATAGTATCTAGGTTGAGGATCAAACAGAAATTAAATTACTTAAATTTTAAACCTTGAGAAAGTTGAGGTCCAAGTCCAGATCGAAGTCTTTTAAAGCTTTTTTTCTCTCTTTGAATGACTTTTACCTTTAGGAATGTCTTCACCATGCATGTACATGGAGTAGGATGTGATCCTTGCACTATGGGATGTGTTCCTTATATTAATTATATATATAAATCTTACACTCATTAATCATCTTAATTTCAAGCAACCTTCTTTGTAACATCATGTATGAAATTATGCATTCATTAACTTTTATAAACATTAATATATGAATTCTATTCTTATTAATTTCTTTAGTTATTGTACTTTGAGATTTAAGAATAAAAATGTAATTAGGATTTATTTAGGGTTATTTATAAAATTTATTTAAAATTATTTAATATTTCATTATCTCATAGAGCAAAACAAATTACATGAACACCTTTTTCCTTATACTAATTGAACATGAAAAATGTTTGATAATATATATCAATAGCTTTCAATGAATAATAATTAGGCATTTAAATGATGTCTTCCAATAATGATTGAAGGTGGATGTATGAACCATTTCTTGATGGTGGTTATACAAATTTAAAATTCATGAATGGAGTTAGATAATTCAAGGCTTTTATAGTCAATCAAGAAGTGTTTATGATTAATAGATTAATCAAATGTCCATATGCAAAATGTAGAAATGTGTATTTTCAAACTATGGATGATTGCAACATTCACTTGTTGTAGTTTGGTTTTATGTCTAACTATTACATTTGGCACTATCATAGTGAAGCATGCATTTATGGTGGGAGTATATGTGATAAGAAAAATGAAAATGTACCAAGGCAAAATGTGGGTGGAGAAACATTTACTCATGATGAATTTGGGTGTATGGGCAATTTAGATCATGAAATGATAATAAATGGCTTTGGAAATTTGGACTATAATAATGAAGTTGAAGAAGCTCATCACGTTGAAGCATAATAAATTTTTAATATGCTAAATTCATGTGATGTGGAGTTGTGGCTTAATTGCAATAAAATGTCAAAGATGTTAGCAGTTGCTCATATGCTCAACATAAAAGTAGAGCATCATATATCAGAACAAGGATATAAGGATATAATGAAATATTTATAAGATGCATTAGCGGAAGACAACTAAATGGTTGAAAGTTTTAATGAGATAAAAAAAATTAATAAAAGGGTTAAGTCTGCCTATGGATGAGATAGATTGTTGTAAGCATGGATGTATGTTATATTGGAGGGTGAATTTTAAACTCAACCATTGCAATTTTTGTAACCATTTCAGGTATAAGACTAGGAGACTTATAAATGCACGTCAAAAAGTAGTACCATATAAAAAAATATTCTACTTTCCATTGACACTGAGGTTGCAACAGTTGTATACCTCAAAAGTAATGGCTAAACAAATGCAATGGGCTAAGGAGTATTATCAAGAAGAAGATATAATATGTCACCTATCTGATTTAGTAGTATGGAAGCATATCAATACAAATTATCTATAATTTATTGCTGAAACTTGAAATTTCCATTTGGGTTTATGTACAGATGGATTTCAACCATGTGGACAACTAGGAAAATAAATCTCTTCATAGTTGGTGATATTAATGCCTTATAATTTACCTCTTAGTTTGTGTATGAAGGAGAAATACATGTTTTAGAAGCATTCGAGATTGAAATATAATTAAGGATACCGAATAGGACATAAAAGGTATTAATGGAAAGGTAAAGTTGGAAATATAGAAAGTATGTAAGGGTAATTGTGGAAAGTGCAAATGTAGGGATTAAATTGTAAATAGTTAAAGTTGAGGGATTGATTTATAATGATTCAAGGTTTATGGAAGGACCTATGTGGTAAAATTAAAACTTTAAGGACTTAAAGTGTAATTTTCTAAATATCTAAGGACTAAAATGGTACTTTTTACAAAAAACACATGTCTAATTTAATTATAGGTCATATATTTATTAAATAATGAAGGAAATAAGAGAAAAAGGGAGAGAAAATTTGAAATCCCTAAGGAAAGAAAGAAGAAAGAAGGGAAAATCATCTTTTAAGGTAATTATTTACCATTTTTCATGATTTTTTTTCAAGATTCTCATAGAAAAAGTTGTAATTTTCAATTCTCTATCATTTGATATAAGTTTTAGCATGAGAAAATGGAAGATTAATTTTGTGAAGTAAAGGAAAGATTAGGGATTTTTGGGGTTTTCTTGATTAAGGTTGATTTAAGTTAATTTTAAGCTAGAATAAGGTAGAATAACATATATTTATTATGAATTAAGCCTTAGTTTGAATTAAAATGATGTAAAACTCATAGTATAAAGAAGAAAGAATTTGGCCAAGGTGGGATTCTTCGTAGACATGTAATTTAATTTGATTAAATGAATGAAAATGAAAGATAATGAGTTAGGATTAATGATTCTAATAAGAATTATGAAAGAATTTGGTTGAAATAATGCAAAAAGGCATGTTTGTATTTGGCCAAGGAAGGCTTTGCATGTATATGAAGAGTTTGATTTGAAATTAATGTATATTATTATGAATTATGATGAAAAATGATGATTTAAAGTGTTAGAAGTGAATACAATTCAAAAAAATCAATGAGAGTGAAGTTAGTAATTTTGGCTTTTAGTGGTTTTTAATGGCAATTATTATGTTTGGATATGTATGATGGTGATAATGTGTTTAAATGATTGATAATGAATGATATTTGATGAGAAGTGTGAAAAATTTTAGGCAGACGGGTATTAGTGGAGTAAATTGTGGTATATCATGTTTGAACATTGAGATTTGTGTAATATATTATATTGTGTTGGCATGTGTTTTGGAGTTATGGAAATGATGTTTTGGAGGAAGGGAATTATGTTTTCTGCAAGTGGATTTGTGGATTTTGAAGATGTGATTTTAAGATATCCGAATTATAGACGGAACTCTACTGGAATTCTTTCAGAATTCTATAATTTGGATAAGAAATTAAATAAGTTGTAAAAGATGTTTTAAGTATGATTTATAAAGTAGTTCACTTGATTATAATGAGTGGAAGTGTATTGGAAGTGGGAAGTGGATTTTGGTTATTTTGTAATTTTTACAGTAGTTGAAAAGGTTAAGTTATAAGGCTTATTCTGATAGCTTTATATTATTATGTAATTACAACTAAAGGAGTTAAAAAGGTGTAGTAGAGAAAGAAAAAGAGGTGGAAGGAACTTCTATTCGAGGTGTGTGCACAATAAACATAAAATGTATTTATTTTAAGAATGATTTTATTTAAAATAACTGTTTAATTGTTTATTTTCTATGATTGATTACAGAGTTGATGTACATATTGTTTATGGATTCTTTAATATGAAAATGTGTTTTAATTGAATGAATGACTTTGAGTTGATGCTTTATGATTTTATTTGATTTGACTTTGATTTGATAAAATATTTTTGAAAATAGAATATTTGTTCATAACCGGTAATAGATAGATTACAGTGAGATAGATGGATGATGATAAGATATTCCTCATTGGGTTAAAGATTGAGATATCTAGTCCCTCCTCAATGAGAGGTATGCACACTATAGGATATGATCACCTAGGGATGAGATTGAGACCCATCTCCCATCCGGGTTACAGTGATTCATTGTTGTAACTTGTGATCCAGGCGGATGAGATTAGTGCCTTTTGGGGTAGGATTGAGACCTGTTTGCCATCTAGGTTATAGGTTTACTGTAACTTGTGACACAAACAGTTGAGATAACAAATAATAATAATGATGATGATTAATCTATAATTGAGATTCTATGATTCAAATACCATTTTAATATGATCTTTATACATGTTATTTCTTTATCGATGATGTGTTAATGAAACTGATTTTACTATGATGTTCATTAACCTGGTAAGCCGAGACTGTTGGAAGGGAACAATTAGGTAGCTGTTACGTTATGTATGTTTATATTAAACATGATGTAAGTATGCAACTACAATAATACCAGAGACAACAAATGTTGTTTATATATATATATATATATATATATATATATATATATGTGTGTGTGTTTTGGTTTAACATATGCATGTTTTTAAATGATAGCTTTATCCATACTATTTACTTTATCCATATGTTGTTTAAGTTAATGAAAAGTGGTATGACCAGATTTTAAATGCAATGTCACCTACAAAGTATTTAATCATACTTGAATTTTATTGGATTTTATGAAACTTTATTTTTTGAAAGCTTTTATTTTAATGACTGTAAAATTTTTAAATTCCCTTGTTATCATGATCGAAAATACGGTCAAAATTCCTATACCATTACGTTTGATTAAGGATTTTAATGTTACTTCTTAATACTTTTAACTTATAAAAGGGATTGATAATTGATTTTTAACATCCCTTGTAATATGTTTAGCGGATTCCAGTGTCAGAGTGGAATCTGTTAAGCATATTATGGGAGCATGTCATACCTTATAAAAGGGATAAGGTGTGATAATTCACTTGCACAACTTTACATATTTCCACACCACACACTCGTATAGAATAAAACATAAACTTACATTAAAGTTCACATATCATTTTTCATGCAAACAACCTATGCAAAGTTACACTTTTGTATAATACACTAAAATACACATTCTTAGCATACCATTAGTTTACACAATTTTTCCTTTCATCATAACTTATTCATTTGTCCACTTTTAATGCATGAACATGTTATCCTAAGTCATAAATTTGATAAATATATTCTTTTTTGCAAATAAATATCCATAACTTACACAATACATAATTTTTACATAAGATACATAAATGTCTTATATGCTGCCTTTGTGCTTCTATGCGTACCTTTCTCATTTAACATCCAACCCACCTTGAAATCATACCATACTAAATGTACACATGCATATACATGTTACATAAAATTTTGGACCTAAATGATCAGCAGTCATGTACTTAAATTTCATTGAAAACAAGTTACATGAAGCATGTATCTATGATGCCCCCTTTGTAAACACCTTAGTATTTTCATATTATAATTTCATTTTACATGAAACCAAACTTCATTTTTATGCTTTCAACATCATATTCAATCATGTTTAATCATAAAGCAATGCATGACACAACTCTAAATTAAAACCCATAAAACTGAAATTTCTTCATTTTGGGCAGCAACTTTATTTCCATCATCACTTAAATTTTCTTCCACCTTTCATGCATTTTCCATGTTCTTCATCATAAATAATCACCTCAACCACCTTATACACACTTAAAAAAGCAACTTAAGAGTCATTTACATGTATTTATCCTTAGGGTTTTCATGGAAAAATTCATACACATGCAAAACTTATTTCAATTTCTTTGAACATACATATTTGACACTCTTCTTTCATTTTCTTCCATTATTCCACCAAATTTCATGCATATATGTATTATTCCTCACCTTGAACAAAACCCTTACATACTTTAAACATGAACTATAGCAAAGAATAAGAAGCAAGAAGCATGCATACAATAAAAACTAGTTAAAAACACCATGAAAAATGAAATCTACATAAGAAATTACCTTGGCAAAGTGATTTTCTTTAAACTAAAAGCAAAAGGGGGGGGAGAAGAGAAGTATTTCGAATTGGGGGAGGAAGAAATATACAACAACTACCCATATTTCCCTTTTAATTGATATTTATTTGATTTAATACAAAATTCAAAGAAGGAACCAATCATATGTTGACACTTGTCAACACCCTATTACTTTACTTATTTAACTTTACTTCTTCATCTATTATTTATCTATTTATTTAATATACATGTCATACATAACATAACATTACCACATGCATACATAAATTTTAGTTTCCATAATTACCTTTCACCTTTTTATGAAATGATATTTATGTCCTTAATTACTCCTTAATATATTTTTAATTCTAACTTCACCTACACTTTTATTTATACATTTTAACATATACATTCTCATAAAAGAACATGTCTAGCATGCCAAACCATCACATTTCACTTATAAATTCCATCATAAGGCTTTATTTAAGGGATTCAATAAAAACATTCTAAATACACATTATAAGGCATATATAACTCATTTTCATCACCTTAATCATCTTTTCACTTTCTTTTTCATTCTTTTATCTATAAATTCCATATCATATGGAATTTTCTTCATTTTAACACATTCAATAGTACATATAGCATATGAAAGCATTTATGGATCATTGCACATTCATGCATTTCACGCATTAAACTTTCATTCACTTTAATTCATGCATAAAATGCAAAAGCACAAGGATGGTATGAATGTGTGTGTGACAATATATGTAAGTATAGTTTGAACATTGATCATTTCTTAATTGGATAGACATAGAAACATCATAGTAAGAGACCTTAGTCATTTAAATGACTTTACCCATGTAGAATACCATAACAAGTTCCTACAAGATTTATCCAGTTTGACGCGGAACCCAATGGCAAGTATGCCACAAACCCACACATACCTAAGATATAGCTCCAATGGTAGAATAAACCCCCGCCCTATTGAACCCCCAAACTAGCAAGTATGGAAACGCAAATGATAAGGCTTATTGGAAGAAGAGAAAACGCCACAATTAGATTGATAAGTTAACCCTAATTCCTAATGCAATTAGAAGAAAGCAAAATCCTCACTTCCTCACTTCCTAACTAAATACATAAAATGCATAAAGCATAAGAAAGACCAAAATTGGTTCTGTATATTGAATGATGATTGAAAAAGTGATGAAAAAGGTTTACATAAGCTTCTATTTATACTAGTTTCTAATCCTAGTCCTTCAAGGATATGGAAGTCTTAATCCAAGGAGGACTTGGTCTTCTATTCCTACTCTAACTTAAAAGATAAATAAATAAATAAA
>CANYBF011082480.1:0-10647 GCA_948192965.1 Dalechampia spathulata
AAAGTGGAGGCAACACTGTCAAAGGTTGACATTGAGAACCTTGAGAGGGATGTCATCGATGAGAACAAAGCTATGACAGCTTGGATGGAGGATGCTCAATCTGCATATAACTCCCTCGAGAAGGAGATATTAGAATTGAAAGAAAAAGCAAGTGGCCAAACCACTGAGGGTGGAGCCAGATTGGAAGCAGGTGAGAGCTTTTCGCGAGCCAAGGTCCCTGAGCCAAAGTTGTTTAACGGAGCTCGAGATTCCAAGGTTGTAGATAATTTCTTGTTCGACCTGGAACTATATTTTGAAGCAATAAAAACTACTTCTGAGGCCCAACAGTTATTACTCACATCAATGTATTTAAGCGATGATGCAAAGATTTGGTGGAGAACCAAGAAGGATCAGATGAGGGAAGGAAAGTGTGTTATTGACCCTTGGGAAGAGTTCAAAGCCGCATTGAAGGCTCAATCAATATTTTCCAAATTCGTGCTAAACATTCATTAAAATATTTTTAAAAATATTTAATAACCAAGTCTCCAATTTTTAAAAAAAAAATTGGATAAATTATACATTAATATTTTAAATGAATAATTTATAATTTTTAAACATGAATAATAAAAAATAAAAGGAGGAAATATATGATTTATGTGCTAATGTATATAGCACAGCTATTTAATTCCATAAATATATAATTTATTACAAAAAATAGTTCCATCCATTTTTTCATATGAATTACAAAATTAATAAACATTTATCTTATATATTTTACCTTTTTTAATCATTAATTTTAATTTTTATATTAGAAATCATAAAAATATATTAATAAATAAAAAGTATTATTGATATTAATTTTAATTATCATATAGAAAATGAAATAGTTTTATATATTTTAAAAAGGAAATAGACTTTTTTTTCTAATAGAGGGAGTATCCGTGTACATATATCATGACCTTTTATTTTAATATTAAAGGTGAAATCCTCCACCTGTTTTAAAATAATTGTTATATTTAAGGTTATTGTATAAAAATTAAAAAATGAGTAAATATTTTTGCTTATGTGGTAATTGATTTAATTATTCTTAATTAAAAGAAAGAAAGGTAATAATAAGTATTGGAAAAGAGAAAGTACTTGTAAAATGAGCTAATATTTTATTATTTTGTAAATTTATAATTAAAATGAAATAAAAGTAATTTTTTATAGTAATTAATGTAAAGATCAAATTAATTCTCATGGCGAATGAGCGTTGACGGTGGTGCATGGTACTATCTTAGATGCATGTATATAATTTTTTTTCACAAGGAACAAACAAATGTTGCTGTGAATCTAGTATTCGATATCTGGGCTTTTTTAAGATATTTTATTTAAATTAAATTATATTTGTATATATGTAACAAATCGATTAATATTAGATAATAGAAGATAAACAATTCTTATTGACAATTTAAAATATTTTATTTATCAGTTAATTTCATGCCCGTAGGAAAATGTGAAGTCGACTTACTCATATTTTCCTAGGGTGAAAATGTTGCAGCGTGTTGCAACTGCCAGCTGTCTCCCACCGACCAACGGATTCACCGTGCAGGGCGTAGAGACCGAAGCCTTGATCTACTTACTCGTATTTATGTTTCTTTGGCTTTCTCTTACCTTGGTCTTGTAACTGCTAACCATCAAAGCATTGTCGGTCGTGGTGTCCTGAAATGCCCCTTCTTTGATTAGATAAATGTGTCGTTTTTTGTTTGAAGATATTATCATGATTGTACTTGTACATTAATATACAAGAAACACTTGGTTTAAATTTTATTTTTATTTTCCTAGCTCATATCAATAAATGCAAAAGATTCTAATTTAAAATTTTAAAGATTACATTTGTATTTTTTAATTTATTTTTGGACAAGAATCTGAGTTAAACGAGCATTTTCCTTTAATTAATTAAAATAATTTAGTTGATAAATCAAATTTTGAAGATAAAGCAAATCCACAACTTCTTAAAATTTGGAAGAAAATCCATGCTCGATCAGCATTGTGTGAATATTCATTCCATTGTACTCACCGCTTCATCGGGTTGTTGGTAGTTGCATAATATACTGTTATTTTATTTTCACCCAAAAGAGAAGAAGACCAACTGAAATAGCTTCTTGGATTCTAATACTTCTTTTCTTTTCTTTTATTTTCTTCTTCTTCTTCAAGCTGTTCACTTTCAAACCACCACCACCATCCCCACCAATGAATAGCGAGTTCAAATTGTTGTTTTCGGCTTTGTTTTGGGAGGAGATTTCAAGTTTTTTTTTTTCTTGGTTTCTTGCTACTGGTTTCTACGAAGTTTCCAACAAAATGACATTAAAGAAGACCATTCTTGGTCTTAGTGAAGCTGAAATTTTGAAGGAAACAAAGACTTCTCTCCTAGATCTGCCCGAAATGACCTTGGACTGTATTCTCGAGAAGCTTTCACCGTCTGGATTGTGCAGGATGGCAGGAGCTTGTAGGTATTTGAGAGAGAGATGCACAAGTGATCATTTGTGGAAGACACACATGAAGAAGAAATGGGGCACAGTCATTGGCCATGCTGCTTTTAGGGAATGGCAATGGCATATTGCGTCAAGAATGAGGTTTGCTCTTGTTGATCAAAAAAGTCAGAAAGGTATTTTAACTTCTGTTGGTGGTATCGTTCGGCCAATCTCTTGGATCAAACCAAAGACTGAATCTAGAAGCAAAACTTTACCGGCCAATTCAATCATGGCCATGTATCTATCTCTGGAAAATGGCGAATTCTGGTTTCCTGCTCAGGTCTATAATCGCGAGGTAATAAGCTGCACAATAACGTGAAATATGATTCTTATTTGTGCCTTTTAAGAAATGTGTTTGCAGATGAAAACTTCTTTTAATATTGCTGGCAGAATGGACATGTTGGATTTTTGCTATCCTGTTACGATGCACAAGTTAGTTATGATTCCAAGACAGACACATTTCAGGCAAGGTATGTAAGTGAAATTTCTTTCTTTCAAACTTCTTTCCAATCATAAACCGTTTAAGATGCTTCTTCATTTGTATTGAAACTTTCATCCATGGTTTCCGGCTTTTCTGGGACTGGTATTTGATTTAGAATATCATAATTGGTGGTGACTTTCGCAGTTTGCTAATTTACTCTACCGTTCTTATTTTTTAGAAAAAGCTTTTAAAATTATTACCGCGGGATAATCTTATGATTCCTTCTTACGCAATTCAGAGTACTCTGCTTAAGTTATGGCGGATGAGGTATTGCAGGTACTCTCCTTACGGGCGCCGAATGACAGAGGATGGGATACACTTGAATAGGCTAAGAATACCTCCTGTTGATACTCCCGGTCATGATCTTCATTTTTCGGGCTGCCTAAATGACTTGATACCTGGCGATCATATCGAGATTCAATGGAGAAGAAGCACAGAATTTCCTTACGGTAATATTTTCATCTATAGAAAATTCTAATTTTACCTGTTAGTGTTGGGGTCTTATTGTCCGTCTATCAAACCTGTTGGCTTAGAATTTGGACAGCATACGTTGTTTTTGTTTATTAATTGTTTCCGGTTTGACATCTCTTATCTTTGAATATAAATCCATTATCAACTGAGATGCAATTGTCCGAGTTTTAAAACCCAAACTGTTTCAAATTGCTCACCACTCGTTCAGTGATTTAAGTGTTATTATTTGTTTTCAACTGAATGAGCAGGGTGGTGGTATGCTGTTGTTGGCCATGTAGAATCATGTGGTGGGAGTGAGAATCGCTGCAATTGTCAGTTTAGTGGTGAGAAAACCATCATTTATTTTTGTTATTTGCACTTCTTTCTTTGCGAAAGGGCGTTGGTCTTTATGGGGATTGTTAAATCGAAACATTATTTTTAAGCCTAAATTTAAATAATAGTTTATAAAAACTGTTATAATTATATTTTCAGCTGTAATATTCTGTTTAAATAGTCAAAAATTAAAAATTAAAAATATAATAATTAATTATTATTAAAAAAATTAATGAATAGATCTTTTTGGAAGAATACCCGTATCTAGTTAGTTAATAGCTTAAACTCCCTTCTATTTTTACTATGAAAATGGTTGCTTTGTAAATTAGGATTCTGTTTGGTGTCGATATTTCACTTTTATTTTTGCAGAATTTTTGTTTAAAAATATATTTCTCAAATAATTTATAAAAGTGGTTTTAGAAAAATTAGAAGGACAAATAATTCTAAAAATACTTTGGATGTAAAACATATTTGTACTTTAAGATTTTCGTGGGAATGCCATTTAGTTCAATTTAACTCCCTCACCAGTTTTACAAAATGAAATGAAATATGTCTTTAGTGTAGATTTTCGTCGTGTCATTGGTAGAAGTACCCAGAAGATATTATGCGAGCACTGTCTTGGAATGAATTGACCAACTTTTATAGCGCTATCATTTTTATGGATAACCAGACTGTCCTCTTTATGATGATAAAATTAGATCTCAACTGTATCCATGTTTTTCATTTCTTCTTGTTCTTTGGTAGGCTATACTAATTTTAGAGAATGACCATCTGCTTAATCGTCGACATTAGTCCGGTGTAATACATGCATAACCGTTGACATGTCTTTCTGTATCCTAAACTATATTATATACCACTTAAACCGTTGATATAAAAATATGCTGATGATGACAGATATAATAGTGTTGGAGTTTAAACAGTACTCTCCTGCATCAAGGTGGAGACGGACCATAATAAACAGGAAAGAACACAAAGAAGAAGGGAATGATGCAGATGGATTTTATGGAGGAATTAGAAAACTTCACAATGCAGAAGAAATATCGACATGGAAGCGATTATGGCCAAGCCAGATTTTTGAATAGTAGGTTGAAAAGAAAACTTTTCAGTCTTGCTTATACTACCATGTAAATAAATATTATTTCAAAAATTGAAAGAAAAGAGCAGTTGCTTTTAGATGCATGCCAGCAAGCTGCACAAATTTTTGTTAAGCATGCTAACGCTTATAACTGCATCGTAATTTTGTAGTTTAAGAACAATGACAAGTGGCAATCACTTGGATATGGAAAGAGGACATATTTGCATGAAAATAGGTCATTATATATATATGATTATTTTAATACAAATATCGATGAAATATAATTAAAAAAGATATATAAATTACAATAGTATTGATGCAATTAGGTTAATGAGTACATTTTTAGATATAAAAATGTTTTATAATGCGCAACCAAATCACTCATTAGCCAAAGTGCTATATGTGGCTTTCAAGTACACTTAGTTAAGTTTATTTAATATTTTTACTATCTTTTGAATTATGTTTGACATATTCCAAGGTTTAGTTTTTTCATTTTTATTAAAATTATTATTTTGAAAATATAATTGGTTAGTAAATATTTTTAAAATATTGTTAGAGCTAATGGTAATTTCCAACAGAGCATTACTCTTTTATCTCAAAAGGATTTTAACAATCAGGTTTGTTAAGAATGTGATTTTATTGAGAGTAAAAGCAGTTTAAGGATAATGTGCTCTTCAACATATAATTTAACTAAATAAATGAGACTCATCCTAAAATTAAAATAAAGATGACATAATACTAAAATTAAATTAAAGACAGCCACATGAGCATGCATACAACCGAACCCTAAAACCCAACCATGGAAAATAATTCAGCAGGCGGATCCTCGCCGGAAACCGATCTCACTCTCTCTCCAACACGACCTATTGAAACCCATTCTCCCCCACCCAACACTACACCGCACGACGCTTCTATTTCCGACTCTCAAGAAGACGACTCCTCCGACCCGGTCCCCCCTCCAAATCCCAGTTCAACAGACCCTGTAGCAGCTCCACCACCTAGAAAAAGACGCCGTCGGAAACGCTTCTTTACGGAAATCAACGCCAATCCTTCCTCCTTCCGCCGGCATAGGATAGCTGGAGGCCTTGCCAAAGAAGTCGACGTTGAAGCATTAATTGCAATTTCTGTTGGTTTTCCCGTGGATTCTCTAACAGAGGAGGAAATCGAAGCAAATGTCGTTTCCACAATTGGTGGGACCGAACAATCGAATTACATTATAGTTAGAAATCATATTCTCGCTCGTTGGAGATCCAACGTGTCTGTTTGGCTAACTCGCGATCATGCGCAGGAATCGATCCGCTCCGAGCATAAAAATTTAGTGGATTCTTCGTATAATTTTCTGCTACAACATGGATACATTAATTTTGGGGTTGCGCCTTCCATTAAGGAGGGGCAGATGGGTATGTCCATGCAGGGTTCAAAAGCTAATGTGGTTGTTGTTGGTGCTGGTTTTGCCGGATTAGTGGCTTCGAGGCAGTTAGTGAGTATGGGTTTTAAAGTTGTTGTTCTGGAAGGGAGAGCACGGGCCGGTGGTCGTGTTAAAACCATGAAGATGAAGGGTGACGGAGTAGTGGCCGCCGCCGATTTGGGCGGGAGTGTTCTTACTGGAATCAATGGAAATCCACTGGGAGTTCTCGCCAGACAGTTAGGCTTACCGCTTCATAAGGTAAGAGATATTTGTCCTTTGTATTTACCTGATGGGAAGGCAGTGGATAAAGAGATGGATTCTAGCGTAGAGGTTTCCTTTAATAAGTTGTTAGATAGAGTTTGTAAGCTTAGGCAGGCTATGCTTGAGGAAGTTAAATCTGTGGATGTCAACTTAGGGATCGCTCTTGAAGCTTTTAGGAATGCGCATAAAGTGGCCGAGGATCCACAAGAGAGGATGTTGTTGAATTGGCATCTTGCAAATTTAGAATATGCCAATGCTTCATTAATGTCTAATCTGTCTATGGCGTATTGGGATCAAGATGACCCTTATGAGATGGGAGGTGACCACTGTTTTATTCCTGGTGGTAATGATACTTTTGTTCGAGAGCTCGTGAAAGACCTTCCAATTTTTTACGAGAGAACTGTGGAAAGCGTTAGGTATGGAGTTGACGGGGCAATTGTTTACGCAAATGGGCAGGAGTTTCGGTGTGACATGGTGCTCTGTACAGTGCCATTGGGTGTGCTTAAGAAGGGATCGATCGAATTTTTCCCTGAACTTCCACAAAGAAAGAAAGATGCAATTCAGAGATTAGGATATGGGCTATTAAACAAGGTGGCATTGTTGTTTCCATATAACTTTTGGGGTGGAGAGATCGATACATTTGGTCATTTATCGGAGGATTTGAGCATGAGAGGTGAATTCTTTCTGTTTTACAGTTATTCATCTGTTTCAGGAGGTCCGCTTTTAATTGCGCTTGTTGCTGGAGATGCTGCAGTTAAGTTCGAGACAAAGTCTCCCGTGGACTCTGTTAGACGGGTGCTCCAGATTCTGCGAGGTATATTCCATCCTAAAGGGATTGTTGTTCCTGATCCAGTTCAGGCAGTGTGTACTCGCTGGGGAAAGGATCCATTTACATATGGATCGTACTCTTATGTGGCAGTTGGGTCTTCAGGGGACGATTATGATATTCTCGCCGAGAGTGTTGGAGATGGGAGAGTGTTCTTTGCTGGGGAGGCAACAAACAAACAATATCCAGCAACAATGCATGGAGCTTTTCTGAGTGGCATGAGGGAGGCTGCTAATATATCAAGACAGGCCAAAAGGAGATCTTTAGCACTTACTGACAAAGAAACTAATGACATGGAGGAAACTGATGATTTGAGTGAATTATACAACACCCCTGATCTCACATTCGGGAGCTTCTCGGTTTTATTCGACCCGAGGACAAACGATGAGGAATCTCTGTCATTGTTGCGGGTCAAATTCGAAGGTCCAAAGGTTGAATCTTGCTTTCTACGTCTATATGGTTTGATCTCGAGGAAGCAGGCCATTCAACTGGATGAATTAGGGGATGATGGCAAGAGGTTGGAAGCATTGTACTGTATATTCCGGATAAGATTGGTGGGAAGGACTGGATTATCTAAGATTGGTGATTCCCTTATCACACACATTAAATCAGCCAAGTCCAGATCATTCACTGGGGTTTGAGATCCTATGGACACTGGCTTTGCTCTGGGCATGAGCAAGATTTTTGGCTCTGTTTCTTTTTTTTTCTTATCCGGACAGGTTACTGATTATCTGATCAGTAGGAGTTTTGTAAAATATATCAACTGATTTATTGGCAGAGTTTTATTAACAAATTTATTTCGACACACAACTTTCTATCAACCAATTTATTCTAATTACGGTTGAAAAAGCTAGTATCTGATCATGAATATTTGATTATTTGGTATAATTTTTCTAAATATAAAATGATAAGTTTTCTAGACCGTTATACACATGCACGCATATTTGATCCTTTTATTAATTTAGAGGTACAAATATCAATTGGCCGATCCATAACCCTTGCAATGTGAGTTCTTCTTTTACTGCTCTTCTTTCGGTAAAATCAATCACTTTATTGACAACTCAATAGGAATAACGTTCAATGGCTTACATTGCCAATATATTGATATGCATAAATTGTTAAATAAAGTAGATATGATATATAATGCTAATAAAATAAAAGAATATTTATTTAATATAAGTTATTTATTAAATATCAAATGCTGATCATCGAATCTTATTTAGCATTAGATTACGCTATATATTTAGGAAAAGAAAATATCAGAACTTCTGATGAAATATCAGAACTTTTGATGAAATATTAATAAAAATAACTTTTAGCCATGAAATGAATGAAAGATCCCTTACATGTGCAAAATGTTAAAAGCTTATGAAAATAGTTAATATTTTACAAGTGCAACCAGTAATTTTACATTTGGTGAGTGGACATTGAATGGTCACCGATCTATGGATTACTGCTTATGATATTAAGCAACAGCAACAACAACCTCCACCTTCCTCCACTTATCATGCCCCTATCCGCTATGCTCCTCCTCTCTCTTTCATCTCCCTGACCCCTCTGCTTCCCCACTCCACCTCTTCTCCCATTAGGATGCTGAGCACAAAGCTTCCCAAGGGACGCCATGTGATCGCAACCATCTTTCCTATGATATTGATGTCAAATTCCACTACAAGGTCCAACTCCAACTCGAAGTCACGCTCATCACCAAGTACGCCTTCTTCTTGGCTGCCAGATTGCTGTAATTTGTGGGTCGAGGGGTGGGGTGGATTAGAGATTTAGATTGAGGGTTAGGCATCTAGGGTTTCAGGGTTCATTGGTGGGGTTGGAAGGTAGAGGGGGTCGATATGGAGTGGGGGTGTGAGGACCATAGGCAATTTACACATGCACGTCAACAACCTGCATCGTGTTAAAAGACTTGCCTGCTCGCTTTACAGCTCCTACGTGAATGAATGAGATTGCATAGCTGATGTGCTTTTCTATTCAAAGGGGCAATTTCCTTTGGCATAAAAAAATCCTAAAATTCCTTTGCGATTGAAAATTAAATTCATTAAATTCTTGTTGTGTTTTTTTGGGTTGATCACGAGTAGTCAACTGATGCATAAAGATGAGTGACATGGTAAAAACAAGGTATAAAATATTTAGACATGAAGATGATGATAATAATAATAATAATAATTAATACGTATCTATTATTATTATTATTATTAATACAAATAATACTAATATAATATAATCTTAAATATTATATTATTCTTAATGTTACAATTATTAACCACCTTTTTTATAATCATTAAAATATAAAAATATAAATCATTATTATTTATAATCTCAATTTCATAAATTATTATTAATAATTACATGTAATTATTAATTATCATATAAATAAAATAAAATAAATATATTATAATGATGAAATAATTAGAATGTGCTTCTTCTTAACCAATTTGATTATCTCGAAATTTGCAACCAATGGCCCTCAATTTCTAACCTTATTCTGTAATTATCAGGAAAGTTGGCTCTATTCACTTACCACTTCAGTCTTGTCTCAATTAGCTTTTTCAATAGGGATATTTTTAAAACTAACAGTTGCCAAAGTTTCTTTTTCAACTTTGCCAACTTTCACTTTTTTTTATTTATAAAAATATCATATAAACTTAAAATAGAAAAATATCAATTCAAAATTTCATGAGATTTTATCAATTAAATACATTCTTAATCAAATATAACTATATAAAATACATATAATTTAAATTATTTTATGATATTATCAATAAAAAATATTAACATAAATTATAAATTCATAAAAAAATAAATGAAATTTTTTAAAAATCTGATTTTAATAATAAATTATTTCAGATCTATTTTTTTATAAAAGTATTTTTCAATAATAAAAAATATTTTTATTTTTTAATAATAAAGAATATTTTGCAGTTTTTTCAATTTTAATATTATTTAATTTTTTATTTTTTAATATATAATATATTACTTCTTATAAAAATATTTTTTAACATTAAAAATTATTAAAATAAATTATATATTCATAAAAAAATTAAATTTTTTAAAAATCTGATTTTAATAATAAATTCTTTTATATCTATTATTTTTATATAAAAAATTTTTTAATGATAAAAAATATCTTTATTTTTTAATAATAAAGGATATTTTATAGTTTTTTCATTCTTGATATTCTTTAACTTTTTATTTTTTAATATATAATATATTACTTCCTATAAAAATATTTTTTAAAATTTAAAATTATTAAAATATAAAAGTATATTTTTTAAAAATTATATTATTTTAAAAATTATAATTTACAATTTT
>CANYBF011082741.1:0-18260 GCA_948192965.1 Dalechampia spathulata
AGAAGGAGAATTCGGCCTTCACAAGAGCAATTGTGAGGAAGTCGAAAATTCCATAAGTTTTTCTTCTTTTTCTTTGCTAGTTCATAGGAAAGGAGATAGAAGCAATTGGTTGCTTGCTTGGACATCCTTGTTTCGTGTGGATACTGTTGGAGGCTGCCTATCTTGGTGGTTTTTGGTTTGCTACAACCATAAACGCTTTAGAGATAAAGAACGAAGGATATCTACATTGAATGTAAGAGTTACTATCAAATTGTCACTTCTAATCTCTAAACTGGTTTCTTTGCGTTTTTGATGCAAAGATCTTCTTTTGGTTTGTTGTTTTAAAATGAAAATTTTAAATTTCTTCCGCTGCTTAATCACTAAACAAACCAACACATTGGTGTGGTCCAGCTATTCTTATAATATTGTTTTATTATTTTTTTTCCAACTTATCTTTATAACATACCCTTATATCTATATATACATTAATACATATAAATATAGTGCATATAAATAATATATATATATATATATATATATATATATATATATATATAATTCACTTCCACTAAGTACATATATAACTTATATAATATTTATACACATGAAAATTATCTCCATTGTGGTATATACTTAATATATATATAGTTTAATGTACATGTATGTAATGTGCACCAAAAATCCATTCCTATTTATTAATATATGGTTTAACCATAAATAAATATGTTATCTTCATAATAAAATTTTTTTTTATTAATTGTACGTAAATACTTAATATATATTTAATATATACAGATAGTCCAATATGTATGGATTATATATATACCAAAATTCATTTCTATTCATATATAACATTCCTTGCATGCATATATATATATATATATATATATATATATATATATATATATATATATATACACACACACACACAGAATTCTACATACACATAAGTATATTTATATATATGCATATATTCATTTTCCATTCAATATAAAATATAATCCTATTAGCTGTATTCCAATAAATAAATATATATATATATACACATTTTTAATTTGCAATTAATATAATACGTACGCAACTACATTTAATTAACTCATTAAGCATTCATAATAACTAAATATTCACATATTAATATTTATATCATCTATCTAAATTCTTATTACACTCAAACCGTATTACTTCCATATGTATATATATACTCACATATTTTAATATCATTAATTAACTATACGTGTACGTCAATTAAATATTATCACTGTATGTAACGCACATACACACCACTAACCATTCATTACTTCATCGTAAATTTAAATTTTAAGCACGTATTAATTATTTCATCACATACATAATCAATGTAAATCAAATAGGCGAAGTGTGTGGATGTGATAAATAGAGAGGGTACACATAATACATTAAGTGTGTGGATATGACAAATAGAGAGGGTACAACATAATCTTGTAAAAATTTTCACTAAACTAAATTCTCTAAGTATTTATCATTTATCACTAATCAATATTAGTTTAGCAATTATATCAATTAAATCAATAGCTTACTTTAAATCACATTCACCAAATTAATTCCAAAGCAATCATAGATTGAAAATTAAATCAGGGGCAACATGAAATAGTTATCAAGTCTCTAGCACATGCAAACAAATATAAAAATTTAAGGATGTGACATCTTTCATATATTTCACATTTATGCATTTCCATTAAATTTTTAAAATGTTAAGTGCAAAGACAACCTAATTATAATATCCTTTTTCCATAAAAATATACTTTTCCTTTACTAAAGACATTTGTAGAGTAGACATATTCACATTACCCAAATGATATCATCTCCTTCAATCAAATTTACTTTCGATCCCTTCTTTGTAAGAACAATAAACATTAAAGTGAAAATTCATCCATATTAACCTTTCAGTCCAATTTTTTATGTGCCCAAAACCTTGCCCCCTTCCAAGCCCTTTAGTAGCCTAAAATATTCTCAATTAATAAATCATAAAGATCTATTTTTAAGATGTGGGACATAGAAGATTTTGAAATACCTCCACTCCCAAGTCCTAACAAACGTTACAATAATCAAAATTAATATAAATATTTTTTAAATGATTAAAAATAACAGAATTTTAATGTGAATATTTTATTTTGGATGTTTTGGTTTATTTTATTATATCTATAATATTTTTCATGAGTTAATAATTTATTAGTTCATCTTAATAAAAATTTTAAATTTTTATATTATACTATTTTTTGCTCCATTGAAAGTATGTACTTTAAAATTCAATAAAAAATTAAAAGTAAAGTTAGATTAATATTTTTACTATTGTGAAAATGTAAAATAATCATTTAAAAATATAAAATTAGTAGAATTTAATTAAAATATAAAGTTATTAAAATAAATTTAATTCATTTTGATGATTTGAGTCATTGAAAATTTTAAATGTAAATAATTATTTGAATATGAAAAAAAAATTAAGAATGTAATTGGAAGTAATATTTCCAAATTAATGATCAAAAGAATTTTCAAGACATTATTTGAAGTTTCGTCCACTTCTTTCACCATACGTTAGTATGGACAAGTTCTACAGTTTTGTGTTTCCATACATGAAGTTGGTGATATAATCCTTGTAAAATAATATATGGAATCAGTAATTAAACATATAGTTGGCAGCTGGATTTTCAAAACGGTAAAAGAAAATCGGTGAACGGACAGAAGTTTCTACTGATTCGAACTTTTGACTTTATCTATTAATTTAATTTGAATCGTGTGTGACCTCATTGAAAAATGGCATACAAGCATTTTACATTTTCCATGAATTGGATGGGCAAGATAGCCAGACCCCTTTCCAACCAACCATTTGTAATTCGTTAGTGTGCAGCAATTAGTCTTCACCCTGAGCTGGCAATTGTGGCAGTTGGGAATTTCCATTTCATTCATAGACAGCTTCAATCAACTCGGAGATCTGACACTTCTGTGGATGATAAACTACGAAATTCAGGCAATAATTTTTGCCCTACCAAGACAAAATCTTACTGATTACAGATAGCATTGTGTATCAATAGATCTATAGCTATATGACAAAATACAAGTCACAAACCTCTGAAAATCCTCTTCAATCCATGAAACTAAAATCACCGCATTAAAACCAATATAAACTACAAAAGGGGTGAACACATCTTCAATGAGTAATAAATTAACCAATTAGCCTGATTTATTACTACAAGCTCGGTGAAAAGTAATGCTGAAATAACCTACAACATCACAAGCCCTATGCACAGACTTAGCACCATGGCAGCGAGCTTTCCAGTGTGACCGAATCTCACTCCAGCATTATCATCAGCAGTTTGGTCTGCTGGGTCGTCATCAGATGGTGCATCAGCTGGCGAATCTGATGGTGCGAAAGAATCATCCCTGCTAGATTTCGGTGCATCCGCTGCTTTCTCAGGAGCAGGTGCCGGTGCCGGTGCCGGTGCTTCTGCCTTGAACAACTCCTTAGGCAACAAGACCTTGTTGATGGTATATACAGCTAGTGGTTGCTGATCAATCAAAGTCTCTATTATTTTTGCTGTAACACTCTTCGTCTTCAGGGTCACATCCTCACCATCATTCTGCACTGTGAAATCAAACTTGTTTGCCCCGTTAGTAGCTAAAGTGTTCATGACCCCATTGTTGGATTTTAACATGGACATAGATTGGTATACAGGCACACCAAAGAATTCTAGAAAAGACGCTTTCCCTGCAGCTGTCAGGTTTTTGTATTTCGGCAGAAAGGCCTTGAATGGATCATCAAGAGGACAAAACACTGTCAACCCTCCATCAATAGTGTCCTGAAATATATGATATCCACACATCATCAATATTCCATTGTCAAACAAAAATGGAAAATTTTCAACAATACTTACAAAAAACATACTTCTATATTCATAATTCTGTTTAATTATTATTAGCCACCGTTAGAGTCTAACAAATAAGAGTTGGTGCAGGCACTGCTCTTAACTCTCAAATTTCCAGAGCCATCCTAAGTCAAAGTTGGGGTATATTTTGCGTTGTTCCAAAGACGAGTAAATGGATATTTTTACTATATGCAATTTTAAATTGAAAAAAAGGTTAATCAATTAAATCAAAATTACTTACCAAACGGCCCCTTATTCAAGTTCACAACCAAAAATATTAATTCTTCCCCTGTAACGGATAATTCAAGAAACCCACCCAAACGTTTGTCCTCTATAAAACCAATTCCACCCTTAAACAAGATTCGTCATCATTTTCTTCTCTCACTTGATACAAAAGCTAAAAACCCTGTTCTTCCTTTTCGTTAATTCGATTCAGACTGGCGTACGAATGGAAATTTTTAGCTACTACTGCAAAAATAATTAAGATAATTATAGTTCGTAGATCCAGTCCAACACTAATTGAATTGATGCATTAATCTTAAAAGCACTGATCTTTATGCTAACATGCGACAAGCAAACAAGTTAGGCAAGGAAAATTCATAATAGTTCTTTACCTGGTAAGTGCTAGAAGCTTCAGGATTAGCCAACAATGTATCAGCAAAGAACTTGCAACCATGAGCAGACATTATATCAGTCAAATTCAACTGACTAGGCTCTGGGGTGGGGGCAGCCGCCACTTCAGAAGGCAAAACACTGCTAATCTGAATCACAGAAATGTTGTAAGGAACTTCCTCCAATGACTTTACAAAGAAAACATTAAGATGTCCATTGTTATCTTGAGGACCAAATGCCACTTTCCCTCCTTTCATATCAGTTATATTAACAAACCCAGATGATCCCGGCGCAGATCCGGAGGCCTGAAACATGGTAGCAGCTAATGCAGTTCCGTTGGTTATCTGGTGCAGTTTCTTGGCGCCAAAGTAGTCCAAGAGAACGTGGAGGGAGAGAATGTTTTTAATGGTGGAGATTGATGGGTGTTTGGAGAGAAGTGAAGCCATGGCAGTGTTGTCTATAGCGCAGACTGTGATGGTCGTGCGGCGGTTAATTTCATCTGCCAGGTGCGTAGCTGTTAGGTAATGGTTGAAAGTGGAGAATGATGGGTGGTGGGACAGGAGGCGCGTGATGTTGTGTGCGGTGGTCAGACTGGAACTGGCTAAGAGGACGAGGAGGAAGGTGAGGAGAGTCGAGGTTGGCATTGTGGCGGTCCGTGTAGTGGCGAGAGAGAGAGAGTGTGTGTGTAAAGAGGACAGACGGAGAGTGAGTTTTAAGCGCGCACGTAGACACGCAAGGGAGATCTTAGAGTAAGATTCTTTTCTTTATTTTAGGCTTGGATTTCGTAAAATTTACAAAGTCAAGCCACCTTTCTTTCCCCTAATTTTTTTTCGAAAAAAAAATAAAAGAAAATAACCCCAAGAGTCACATGCATCTGCATCGTTTAAGTTCAATTTTGTATAATATAGATGTGATTATAAATTTCTTATTTTTTATTTTTTATTTATATTTATATTTATTCATTTATATATTTTTTATTATTGATTTATTTTTATTTAAGATAAATATAAGACATATATCATATTTAATGTTCCTAATCTTTAAAATTTTTTATTTTTTATGAAAATAAAAGAATATGATAATTGAATGTCTAAATAATAAAAATTAAAAATTTTATAATAAATTTAAATATTTAAAATATATAAATAAATAAATAAATAAAAATAAACAATATTAAATTTAAAGGTGTGTGGAAATATTATACCTTTTCAAGAGCTTTATACATATCAGATGAGCCTTATATACTCCATTAACCGGTCCAAACTTTTCAAATATTTCAAAATAACAGCCCCACTCTTTTGATATAATATTTAAGTTAATTATTAACTATTTTTATCATTAATATGATTTATTATTTGTCACAAAAAAAAACTACATTTCACATGTTATTAATAAGATAATTTATGAAAATAAAATAAAAATCTTCAAGTTTCAAATACAAAATCAAATAAGACTATGTTTGTTTATACAGTAGAAAGACTGCTTTTCCGGAAAAAAAGAAAAGTAATTAGGATGTGCATGTAATGGATCAGTTAAGGAATTGAATAAAATGATTTTAATCAAATTGTACCGGTTATTCAAATCAAACAAGCAATCAAAATATAAAATAATTTTACAAAAAACAACATATTATTATAATTTCACTACCATATTTTTGTTCAATTAATTAACGTTTAATTAATAAAAAATATTATATTTTTAAAAATAGTTCATAAACTTATTATATGTATTATTTTAAAAAGATTAGATATGACATTATTAAAAAGAATTTGTAGGATGAGTTTGACATTTGTTACTTGGGAATGACTTTCTCCACGCTTCTTGATTTTGAGCAATAATCTCATTCACTCTAATGTAGTTTAAGTATGAATTTATCACTTTTCTCTATATGAATCTAGGTCAATCTCTTTTCTTCTTCCTCTCGTTCATAATAAACATCTTAATTTTCCTAAGAAGTACATTTAGAGATATAACTTATATGATCAAATCATTTTAACATTTGTTCTTTAGATTTATCTTATCTAAGTGTTACTATTACTTTTATATAGGCTTTACTACTATCCTTTCTCTAATCCAATAATTTTTAACTATATCTATTCTAGTATATCCATACATCTATCATAGCATTTCATTTTAGCAACAATCATCTTCGAGGTATATTGAGTATTTGTTAATAATACTCAACATTATACATTATAACAAGACAAATAATTGCATAATGGAACTTACCTTTTAATTTAATTGAAATTTTATAATTACATAAATCACTCAATGCATTCCTCCATTTCATCTAGCTAGCTTATATCCTATGTCTAATATCCTTCTTGCACTCCTCGTCTACTTAAATACTAGAGCCATGATATTTCAAATTTGAATTTTAAGATAAGACTATGCCATCTAAAGGGACATTCTTATTTTTTACATGGTCATTATTTTACATGTAATACATGTATTTTACCTTCTTTTCAAATTAACTTGAAACCTTTTAACTTCAAAGTAGTTCTCTAAAACTATAGTTTCCTATATACTTTAAGTCATCTATCATCTTTTAAAACAATATCATATGTAAACATCATATATCAAAGAATTTCATATTGTATATCTCTAAACAATTGATCAATGACTTAATATTAATCCTTGATGCAAGCCTATTGGGATGAGAAAAATCTATTGTTTCCCTTCGAAGAACACTAATAATCATTATATCATACATATATTTAATCACTTGAATGTATCTAATAAAGACTTTTAAAACTTAAAGATCCATTATAAGACATCTCTAAGCATACTATCATACACCTTTTCAAGATCAATGAACACATACATATATAAGTCCATCCTAATCTATTTATATTTTTTTGTTAGGCTATAAATGATAAAAATAGCCTTCATAGTTGATCTTCTTGAAATAAATTTAAACTAATTAGAAGAAATAGAGTTATCACAATGTAAAGATAATTTATAACTCTCTCCCATAATTTCATAGTGTAGCTTATCAAATCAACACCTCTATAATTTGAGTAATTTTAAACACCTTTATTTTTGAAAATAAGGATGGGACAATAATTCTCCTTTACCTTTTAGACATTTTCTTAGATATCAAAATCTTATTAAATAAACTAGTTAACCAATTAACTCATATATCATCTAGGCACTTTCAAACTTTGATTTATTGGGATTCCATTTGGTCCATTAGTTTTCTCTATCTTCATCTTTAAAGTATTGATTTCTAAAAAACTAACATTTCTAGTATAGTTTATGTTCTTTTCTATGGTCAAATCCTTTACCTTATCCATACTCTAATGATAAATATCATTGAAAAACCATCATAGTAGTTTCTCCATCATTCTTTAATATTTTCATCTTTTACAAACACCTTATCTTTTACATCCTTAATATATTTAACATGATCCATATCCTTATATCTGCTTTCTCTTAGTTTTACCAATTTATAGATCTCATTTTCCTAGACTCTAGTCCCTAATTTCTCATTTATTTTCTCAAAAGCTTGATTAATAACCTTTTGTTGCTTCTTTTTATTTAATTATTTTATATTGTTATTGACCTTGAATTTTTAACCCATGTTGCATTTTCACATTTTCATTAATTTGGCTTGATGATAAACTCTAATTTTAATTTCATGTTGTTTACATGAGTTTTAGCATTCCTTGAGCGTTCCTAGCCTATGGAGCAGTTACTTTCAGCCTCTAAAACTCAATGCATGTTGCAATATGTGGAATGCATTGTAGAAACTTGTATAATACGTATGGCCTATTTTTAATGCTCAAGTAACATGGGTCATATGCTTCCTAGCCATTTTGGTATGTAAGGAGTCATTCTAGCATATGGTGCATGTTACTCAAGGTTCTTATAAGTCAACATACATTACATGTTTTTATAACATGCGATGCATGTTAGGCAATATATGTCATATGTTGTATAATGTGTGATGCACATTGCCTTTAGGAGGCTAAAATCCTACATTGATAATCCATTTTTAACAATCCTACACAATTTCCTATAAGTATCCTTTGGGTATTTGATGGAAAAACGTCTAAAATTTGATAAAACAGCCAAAGCTCTACTAAAATTATTTCTCCAACTAATTAATCACTTAATTAAACTTAATTAGATAATTGAGGACTAATTAATCCTCACTTGAATCCCTAACTCTTTTAGAATCAAGATTTAGAAGCCTCCCAATCTTTGTAAGTGATTGAAAGCCTCTTTTTTCTCTTTTCATCTTCTTTTCCTTGGAGTTTTCATGGGTTTTTATGATTTTCATTAATTTTACAAGAATTAATAAATGTCACAATAGCATTTATGAATTCATAGTAGTTTAAATGATTTATAACAATAAAAAATACATTCATTCTTTGCATTATAGTTCAATTTTTAACTCAAAAACTTGACTTTCCTTTTACTAGACAACGAATATGCGGTGCATGTTTAGTAATGTATGATATACATTCATTATTTTCCATAATGTGCAACATACATTTAGTAATGTGCGGTGCACATTATGCCTAAAATTCATAAAAACTCATTTTTCAACTAGAAATTCACTTTTTTTCAATTGATTCAAAGGTATTAGTAGCATTTATAACTTCATAATTGCCTAAATGATCTAAAATCATCAAACATTAATGGAGTTAGTGTCATATCCACAATCATAGCATCTTTACATACTTACATCTTATGCATGAGTTAGAATAAATGAATGAATGACACATGAAATGCATGAATGTGTTATGGTTTATGAATTCCTTGATACGATATATATGCTTACAAAAATGTTATAGATAAAAGAAATTCCATGAGATATGGAATTTAAAAAGAAAAAGGATGGAAAAAGGTAAAAAGATAGTTAAAGTAATAAAAATATATTATTCATGTCTTATAATGTGTATTCGGGATGATTTTGTAAAATGCCTTAAATGAAGTCTCAAGATGAGATTTATAAGTGAAATGCGATATTTTAGCATGTTAGACATATTATTCCATAAGAATGCATATATTAAAATATGTAAAAATAAAGTAGTGATGAAGTTAGAATTAAAAATAAATAAAAAATAATATTAAAAATAATAAGTTAAGGTAATAATAAGAGTATGAAGGTAATTTCACATGAAGAGAAGAGTATTTATGGAAAATAAAATTATATATGTATGATGAATGATGCATGTTAAGTATGCCATGATGTGTATGATATAAGATTTTTAAGAAAACATCAATTAAATTGAAAAGAAGAAAAATTAATAAGGAGGACCACTTAGAAGTTGACAAGTATCAAGTTTCTATAGGACCTTTCCTTGACCTTTAATTAAAATTAATAAAATAAAATAAAATAAAAATATAGTTAAAGTGGAGGGGAAGTTGATTTTGCATAACCATTTCCTCCTTCATTTGAAAACTTGTTCTTCCTCCTCCTCTTTGAATTCTAACTTAGAGAATCATACCTTCATAAGGTAATTTTTCATGTAGAATTGATCTTTTATGGTCTTTTTGGTTAATTTTCATTGTGTACATGTTTACTACCTCTTAATCTTTGTTGAAACTTATGTTCTATGGTTGTTTGAAATTCAATCAAGAATGGAACATGAAGTATATGCATGAATTTTGATGAAATCATGTGAAAACGTGAAAAAGAAGAGTGAATTATGCATGTTTGAAGTGTTTTGATTGAGTTTTATGTTTGGATAAATAATTCATGAAAACCCTAAGGTGATTTACATGTAAATGACTCTTGAGATGTTGTTTAAGGTGTGTATAAAGTGTTAAAAGTGAAAATTGATGATGAGTATTGTGAAAAATGCATGAAAAGTTATAGGAAAGTTGAAAGTCATGAAGAAAATACTTGCTGTCCAAATTTGCACCTTTTTTATTTTGACTCCTATAATTCAGAAAAGTGTATAATCCATTAAATTATACATAACTATGATGAAATGTGGTGCTAGAATGGTAAATATAAAGTTTGGATACTTAAAGGAAGAGGTATGCATGATATATGCATGGTTTGCTAAAACCAGACCTTAAAAGCAAAGTTAGGGGTTTGAGATAATTGCATTTTGACTGCCTTAATATTTGAGTTTTTGGATGTGTAATATACCTTTGGAAAATCTTTTTGAATCTAGTTTCCAATGGCACTAAACTCGTAAAATTCCAAAGTCATTTGCATGGTCAAAACATCACACTATTTAGAGTGTCACATTCGAGCAGGAATTAGGCATGAAACTTTAATATGCAGCCTTTTACAATTTGACAGCCTAAATGAATTCCAAAAATTTCAAGTAATAACTCAAATTAAAGCTTATTGAGTCTAGTGTCTAATGGTATAATGCTTGCTTATGTTCAAAGTCATTAAGTTATATAAAAGCCCTATAAAACACACAAAGGTACAAAATAGTAAACATAAATTGTCAAGTTTGATAAATAATTTTTTTTTTGCACACTCTAAATGCCTATATTTTGGTAACTTTTTTATATGAAATTGTACTTCCAAATATGCATGAGATGATAATTTATCTATGAGTACTTATCATGGTTTATATATTGCTCCATAAGAACCATAGAGAAGCATGAAACTAAGAAGTAAAATATGAAGGAATTCATAATGAAAAAAAAAGACAAAATAATAGTAACCCATACCAAATGAATAATAACTTGTTATGCATGGTTTGGTTATTTATGGAATGAGTGTTTAAGACATATAAACTTAATGTTATACCTACCTAGCCCTATAACTCACGATTATACCTAAGGATATACACTTAAAGGTATAAAACAAGATTAATACAACATGCTTATATATGCTATACCAAGTCTTATGAAGACTAAATATGTAATTTACATATTAATATACATATATATATATATATATATATATATATATATATATATATATATATATATATATGACTTATATATAGTATTCTTGCTAAGTATGTTGGCTTTCCATATAATATTCTTACTAGGTATGTAGCTAAGCCCCTCCATATAATATTCTTACTAAGTATGTAGTTAAGCCAATGATAACAATAGATAAATTTAATTCCTTTTTATCAACTTCATGAAATTGAATTTTTATGGTTCTTCATGGATTCATACTTAGTCAATAAGTAACATTTTTTAATCAACTCACCATTAAATATTGAGCTACTTATATTCAATTATGATTATGTATGAAAACTAGGCTACTTGGTATCTTCTTTTGGGGGAATTTATAGGTCATTTAGCCATGTATATTATTTTTACATAATGTACTTGTAATACCTTAAAAGACTTAATTTTATTGTCAATAGATTTTGCAATTTTATAACCATTTAAGCATTCCTAATTGCATATACTCATAGCATAAATTAGTATACTAAATTACTAATTTATGACCCTATATTTCGAATCATATTATTGAATTTTACATACATAAAGATAGGCATACATTCACATTCCATACAACCCCTATAATTCAGTTTCTTTTTATTCCTCCAACATATGATTGTAATGAACATGAAGTGGACTAAATTAAATATACTATATTATGCATTAATACTTATTCTAGTCATAACCTAATTACCATTTTTATGATTTGCATCAACTTACCATGCAACATGCAAATATCTATACATATGTATTTGTTTATTCATGTGTTATAATTAGCATGCATAAAAATTTCCCAATAATTCAACATAAATTAATCAAGATATTTGCATTAAATACAATATGTCCTTGCCTTGAAATTTTAGTATCCTTTAAGCTTAATTTCAATTTCTTAAATAAGAAGAAACAAACATCCATATATGTAGTAACAACATAAAATGTACCTAAATTTCTAGGTTAATACAACTCCTTATAAGTCAAATCTTCCATTAAGTTTTAACCATTAAATCCAACCACAATCATGCATATTTTAAGGTGTTTTTAATTAGCATATGGTTTAGCTCTTAGTTATGTCACTTATTTGACCATGTGCTGCTTATTTCAAGCATAATTATGCACACTATATTCAATTACTCACCATCCTCATTTAATATTGGGTCATTTATCTTTTTATCACAATTTTAGTTTTAATTTAGGTCTAGTATTAGCATAAATAAGTGTGTGTATATATAAATTACAATCCAATTACTTAAAGTCTAAGTAATATCATACATGCCAACATACATGTTTCATTACTATATAATTTATTAATGATTCATGGGAAAATGGACACCTTTAATTCCCATTCCAAGCAAAGGACCTTAAGTCCTTTATTTACTCTTCATATATTCATGCCATTTAAGGTCTTATTGGGAATTGCATGAGCATTACATGGTATATAGGATGTTGAATTCAAGTAGAAATCAAAGAGAATATAAGATGTTAATGTATTTTAATATGGAATTATGAATTACATGTTGTGAGCCATTATTTATACTACTATCCAACAAACATATAATGCACATTCATCATAAATATTTGATACACATATCTTTTTAATAAGTGTGCACTAAATGTTTATTTATTGAGGTGATATATTTGATTCTTAAATTAAGCTAAGATGCATCATCATTAAAAATCTTCATAAATAAGCTTTAAAATCTACACATATCTTTAACTCTTTGTAAATTCAATTATTACTAAAAAAATTACAAATCATTATTATAGGAAACCAAAATTACTACTTGCCAAAATCAAATGGCCCCACAACCAACCTAAAAAATCTTTAAGATAAGCCTTAGTAGCAACTGAGTATCAATCTAGTAGACAATTCAATAGGACCTGACCTTGGTTTGTTACTTGAACAACATGCTCAAAATGCTACTTTTAGAATTATAAGCCTTAGCAATGAACTTAAGCATCAATCCAATAGAGAATCCAATAGAACTTAACCTTGATCCTTTAACTTGAGTAATGATGTCATGTCTTTCCACCATGTAACATGCTCCCATAGCATGATTATTAATTCTCTATTCAAGAAAACTAATAATCATCCTATAAGGGATCTCTAACATTTAAGATTAAATGTGAAATTTTTTTAAAAATATATATATAATAATCAAACAAATTACTAAATTCAAATCATTTAAACATTCCCAGGTTTTAACATACTATCATCTCCTTATTTTAAATATTAACATTCATACATTAATATTTCACACGATTAAAGTTCGTCACAAGCCATTACCAACATATAATATGTTCAATTATTTAAAATACTGCCAACCATATTTTAATTACTGTCAGATTATTTATTTATTAGTTACATGATTGTTGCATAATTTAAGTCTCATGAAAACCACACTAATTACCAATAACTTTATTATTTGTCCAGCTGCTGATGTTGCTAACGATTCTGCTCTTTGGCTTTGCTTGTTCCTACATTCATCAAATGATAAATGCTGAGTATAAAACTCAATGGTGCTAGTATAACATAAATATCAAATATCACAAAAAAATCATATATTAATATGTCCCATTTACTTCCACATATAATCCTATAATTTCAATAATGATAAATAATCATCGTATGAATAAATTCTCAAAACATCATTAAATATTTCAAATATAATATCATGATATCATTAGTTATATGTTATTATCATTAATATTCATTTTCAGTATTATTCATGATTTTTATTCCATCTAATTTAATAACTCATGCATATTTACTATGTTATCATAATCATGTTCAAATTAAACTCACCTTAGTACGTTATATAATCATTATCTTAATCAATCATTTAATCATTATTTAAATGTCAATATCACCAAACATTGCACATCATTATTTAATATGAGTAGCATCATTACAACATAACATATTAACATCATGTTTATATTATTATTGTCAATTTGAATATTATCATTAACATATCAATTTAACAGTAAACATGAATGTCATGGTATGTATATTTACTGTAAGCAATAGCAAGATGTACTCATAGTTGTATAACTTAATACCATTTATTACATAATCATCATTTTTTTATGAGCAATGTATTGTTATGAGAATGCATTTATGTTATGCATTCTCCCTCATATCTGTACTTTAAAAATTTGGCCATTTCGTTTATATACGCATGTACCGGGTCTTTCATATCATAACTTGCTTATAGTTCAACAAGCCGGGACCCATTTCTCATTCATTATCTTTCTTTTTTATTTTATTGCTTTCCATATCATTTTCATTTAATTCTCGTAGGAAATATATGATATTCCCGGTATATCTCATTTAACATTTTTCTTATATTTGTTGATTTCTCTCCTTCCTTATTTCTCCATGTCATGTTATGCCATGTTCATGCTTAATGCATTATGTATATGACATGATTAATGAATAATTAATAACATATCATAATCAATTATGTAATGCTATTGCATTACCATACCATCGCCCCTTTGACCATTAAATGATCTAGAGCTTTTAATTAAACTAGCACAAACCTGTAATGTCCTTTCCTTTATTTAATTCCTTTGTTGGAACGTGAGGATTATCCACTGATTTACCTAATCATAATGCAATGTTTATCTTTTATTAATATATTCTATTGCATCATTAATCATTCTTATAATTATATACCATTGTACTAATCAATCATATATTAATGTCATTCATTTATCACATCATAGCATTATATAAGTAATCATGTTAGTATTCATAATTACATTAATTGTTTAAATTTGTTTTCTAAATTAATCATCATATAATTGAAACTGCACTTTTTAAACATTTTAATAACATAAAACCTTCTTTTAAATTATTTCTCAATCAATTAATCAAAACAGTAGTATCATATTTAATTATGTCTTTATCTTATCCTTATTTAATTAACATAATTGATATTATCAGTCAATAATAACTTATTCAGTATACCTCTTTTAAAATTATGTTCTATTACAAAATAAATCTAGTGATGTCTTAAGATTCTATCATTATTAATCTCTATCATAATTTATCAGAGAATCATCATATTCCTATTTATATTCAAATTTTGTTATCAATTAATTATTTAATAACTTAATAGTTAATATGTTATTATTGATTTACAAAACTGTCATCATCTTAGTACTGCTAATTTAATATTAGAAATTAACCAGATTTCAATTATTAATTATATCTCTATTTTACTAAAAATAGTTACTGTTAAAAGTAGAATATTAAAACAATTGATATTAAATTCATTTAACTTCTTAGTTCCCCTTTTTTCTTAAATCAATCCTGTTATCAATAATATATATTGAACTCTGCTTTTACTAATTCACATAAGGACTATCTGAAATTATAATGTTTCTGCTTATATTCACTTTTAACTAACACTGTCTTATAATCAGTTAACAATTTAAATAATAACATGACTTAAATATCTTTCTATCATTATACTTAATTACATGTCTAATAACACTTAATATAACTGTTTATTACCTATTTATTTAATACTTCCATTAACATTAGCATATCATATGCCATCTGCCTTAACTTGTTTATTAATCATCACTTACGTATAATCTTATATCATTTAGTCAACTTATATACTTCATTTAATCAATTCCATATTATATATCATCTATTATTAAACTTATTAGTTAAAATATCCAGTGAAATCGTACAAGTATAAATATCTTATAAGTCATGTGTCTATGAACCCATAGTTCACTGTTATCTCCGTTTAAATCCTTACTTAGAATCTTATTTAAAACCATATCATATCATTCATTTATTTACTTATTAACCTTCTTGATAACATCTAATGTATCCACTTAAATGATAATTTAAATTCTTAGTATAAGTATATCTCAAATAATAATAATTCCATTATATTTCTCTTTTTCAACTTTACTTCTATCAACAGATTAAATTCTTAATTAATCTTATCATACCACTAATTAACCAATTCATTTAACTCTCAATCATTATTTATCATACTTAATAATCTTTCTGGTTCTTCTTTATAATTTATCATAAGTCCTCTTAATATACCTTAAGTCATATTTCATTATATCCTTTAGTTTGGTCAACATGCTTTGACTTAACCAACCAATTTATACCATTTATTTATAACCTCATTAAACCTTTCAAATCCACTTAATATGTTTATTTCAAAACTCAATTAAATCCTTATCTTCATTTTGGCCGTATACCCCAAATTATATACACTTAACATATCAAAACTTTCATCTTAAGTCTAATTGAATTCATATGCTATATGCTTCTTATTAACATATCATTAAGGACTTCATTTTAACCTTAAGTAAAAGTTAATTACTTAAACAATACTTTAACTTAATCATTTATTTCATAGTTCTTAAATCATATACACTTATTATCATATTTAGCCTTAAATCATCAAATATTCTTATCTTAAGCCCATTTGTATAGGTCATACTTAATGCTAACCATATTAATCATAATAATACTTCCATTCAACTTTAATTCTTATGTTATAACATTAATCTAACTTAACAGAATCCATTTTTCCTCACTTTTATCTTATTATTACCTAAAGTGAAAATTTAACCTTAAATCATCAAGTTTACTTATCTTATTACTTAACTTTAATTACCATCTTAACCATTAATCTTCTGTTTTTATCATAATCTTCTTAAACATGTTTTAAACTTACCAACCATTAAAAATTTTGCTTAGGATGATTAGGTCATAAAGGAAAAAGTAACACATACACACCCACACAACCACTAAGCCTTTTATTTCATGTCCTTTACAATCCTAACTCATCTAACTATCAAATCATTAATAAAATCCATCAAAAATACTTTAAAAATTTTGGCCAAAACTAAAATCATACTCAAAATTTACAAAACTACTTAATTTACCATTATAATATACTCACCTTGACTCACCTTTTGTCAAATAACCTAAAACTCAACTTAAAACCAATCTTCTTTGAATTTTTGCTATATATTTAAGTGGATCTTCTCACTTCCACTTTCTTAAGCTTGATCTCCACCTTAAATAAACATGCATATACTAAAAAGAGTTAGTTCAGACCATAAACAAAGTAAATTATCAAGATAGGTTTTGGTTTTTATTAAAAATTTATGGATCTTCATGGTTTGAGTCTTATTTTGAAGGAGGAAAAAGAATACATTTTGGTCACCATGAAAACCAAAAGAAACAAAGATTATTTTAGCCTTACCTTGATGTTTACTCAAAGATCTTTCTAGAACAAAGAAAAATAAGATGAAAAGATGAAGAACAACTTGTAAACTTTGGTTTCTTTATATAGATAAGCTTCGGTCACTTCAAAAACAAGCTACAAATGGTGTTGTTTCAACTCAAACTTAAGCTTTGCATGTAAAAATAACTTTAATCATAAGATTTAAAAAGACAATGAAGGAAAGATGGAGTATAGTTTCAGATTTTCTTAAGATAAGATGAAAAATAGAAGAATAAAGTGGAAAATGAAGTGATTGAAAGAGGAAATGAAGATAAGTGATGGAGTGTAGAGCATCCTTAAAATGCATTTATTACACTAAAATCCAACCTTATACATACCTTATACGTATATGTACATGTATTTATTTTAAATCCACTAATCAACATTCATTTTCATGTATTTAATACTCTATACATACCCCAATTTACCTTTTTTTATATAAAAAACCCCTCCATCTTTTTCGACTAACTCCAAAATACCAATATTTTAATTTCTTTCTTCATCCACTAACACAATTTCCAAACCCATTATCACCATTTCCAATCCCACTTCCAATTTAATATACTAATTCAAATCTATTTTAACTTATTCTATTTCAATCATATATTCATCTATT
>CANYBF011082866.1:0-13053 GCA_948192965.1 Dalechampia spathulata
TTTATACGTGTTGAATTTGGATGATGATGTGGTTGTAAATTTATGAATTATGATTTTATATGAATTATGCATGCAATAATAAATAAATGATATGCCTTATGATATATGATTTTATGGAGAAATGATGAGAATTTTACGAGATCACTGAAAAATGGTCGATCGTATTACACGATACGATAATAAATATACATGTCATCAAAAGGATGATTTAACGATGTAAAATCGATAATAATTCAAAGGATATATCATTGATAATAATTAAAGAGAATAAATTTATTGAGTATGCTTAAAAAAAATTAATTAAGCATCAGTAATCAGGATAAATAACGGATCATATAATAAATCAATCGTACAATTAATCGTATAAAATAAGATACGTAAATTATTTTATACATATATGAATTATATGTATAAACATACAAGAATTAATATGAAGTTTATATATATTAATTGAGAACATAATTTCATGATATCGTATAAATTCATACGAGTACAAATAATTTATACAAATGGAATATATACATATATGCGAGTGTATATATGATATGAAATAATTAAATGCATATAAATGCATAATTGAATTATGAATTATTAATAATATACATAATTATGGAAATTATAATAAATACATACATATAAATTGTATACATATAATATGAATAAAAATACAAATTTGTATTTAATGAAATTATTAAATTAATATCATTTTTGAATATTGAGGATAGTATTATTTTAATTGGAGTGGATTGATGATGTAGGATAATGAGGAATAAATTTAAATGAAAAAGAAAAGGGTTATTAGGATATTTGGATTATTTTAAATAGAAAATAAGAAATAAATAAATAATAGAATATTGGAAAATGATATTTTATATGGTATGGAATATTGTGATAGTGGAGTGATATTTTAATGGTATATTGGTATTTGTAAGTGGAGGATGGAATATTATGTTAGTGGGATGTAAGAGAAATATTATTTTATTTGGTAGTGAAAAAATATGGAGGATGATATTTTAATAAAATATTGAGTATGAGGTATGTATTTGGTATAATGATACTTAAAAATGGAAAGTGATTGGAAGAAATTAAGGTATATACATATAGGAATACATATAGGGGTGTATTTAGGGGTTTATTATGAGTATTTGTGGGTGTATTGAGTTGTTATGAGGATGTTTTAAGGGCTATATCCCTTCCATTCGAATTTTCGTCCTCATTTCTACCAAAATACACTTTTTGCTCCATCATTTCCTCTTGGCCAAAGCACTCTTGCTTCCTCTCCTCCATTCTTCATTTTTCTTAAGTTATTCAAGTTGTTCTTACATTTTCTTAAGTCTAAACCAAAAATACAGCCATTCTATCTTCTAAAATATTATGTTCCTTGATTCTACTACATGTTAAGATCATATACAAGTCAAGAAACCATCATTTTCCTTTGATCTACTTAAAGGCCGAATCATATTACTCATTTAAGCATCAAATCGTAAGTTTTCTTTCAGTTCTTCATGGAGGCCAAATTATATTAATCTTCAAGCCATAGAACAACAAGTTTCTTCTTCATTTCTCTAAGTTCCATGTGTTGGTCAAACCATATTCATCATTTGGTCAAAATATTTGCTTGTTAGAGTTCCTTGAAAGGCTTGACTGAATCCTTCTTTGCTTGGAGTACAAGTTTGTTGTTCAAAAATCCAAAGATCATCCACTTTAGTGAGTAAGTCAAAACCTTACCTTGTTGATCTACTTTATTTTACAACTTAACTAATCATATAGTTTATGTTCATGTTATGAAGGTCTTGGTTTTTCATTAAGGAGGTCAAAAATGCAAGGATCTAAGCTTTTGAGTGTGGATTTGAGTTGGTTTATTATTGGTAAGTTAAGATAGAGTATAGATCTAAATGAGTAATAAATGATTAGGCTTGTGGCCGAATTATTTTGGTAAGGAAATCATGATTTTTAGTTGATTATTTAGTATGATAGATGATTAGGCTTGTAATAAATCATGAATAAAATGAGCGGTGTTGTGTGGGTGAGTGTGTGATAATGATTTTATGTTTGAGCGGATTATACATGAAGAAAATAATTAATGATGGTAAAAATTAAAAGATGGTTAAAAGAAATTGATGGAAATAGAAGAGTTAAGCTTAAGATGAATTTTTGAATTAAAAGATAAAATGAGTTAATTGATGAATTTGGGATGAATGTTCATAAGTGTTCATAAGGTGTTCTTGATATGTTCATATAAAAAAGATGGTGAAACGTAAGTTTGATTTAGTTTTGATGAGAATTAATATGTTTAAGTTATTTATGATTAATTAATTTAATTTGATGAAAAATAAATAATTAAGATATGATTAATTAAATTATTAAGAAGTGGAATAAGGAATAATTGATAAGTGGAATTTGGAATATTAAGGTAGTGGAATTTGGTATATTAATGTAGTGGGATTAAAAGTATGATTTAAATATGTTAATGGGATATTATTGGAAATATAAAGAATATTCTTGACTTAGTGGGATTTTGAGTTGATGGAAATAATAAAATATGATATAATGACATTTTTAGTGGAATTAAAATATGATATTGAGTTAATGGAATTTGAGTGGGAATATTTGGTTAAGTGAGATTTAAAGAAATAATAATTTAATGATAAGTGGATATTAAATATGCAACATGTGATTAAATAGAATAAGATAATTAATTGGGAAATAATTAAGTGGATTATTAAGTGGAATAATGATTGGTATAAAGTTGATTGATTAAGAATTAAGTATGATGGTTTAAAAGAATTAAATAAGTGAAGTGTGATATTAAGTAATGAATGATTATTAAGATAAGTGATGGATTCAAATAAAGATGTTAAATAAGAGGAATTAAATGAGTATAATATTAAATGAAGATTAAGATAATTAATGTTGAGAATTAAAGGATTATTAAATTGAGGAATTATAAATGATGATTTGAGTGGAAGATAAAGTAAGAAGAATTAAGGAAATAAAAATATTATATTGAGGAAGTAAGTAAATTATTTAAGTTAGAAAAAAAAAGAGACAAATTGAATATTTAATAAAATAATTGAGATAGTGCTTGATGTAGAGAAATAACACTAGGTATGAATTTAATTAAATTAAGAATTTGAAAATCCTAAAAGGGATTTAAATAAAGAAAAGTGATATGATTATTGGAAATAATTAAATGAATAAGGATTACTGGAAGTGATTAAGGGAATTAATTAAGTGAATGGGATAAGAATGTGATATGATTTATGAAAGTGGTTGAGTAAATTATAAATAAAGAATAATGGCTTAAATAGTGAAAAGGCATATGAGAAATAAATAAGATATTGATTTAAGTATTAAATGATTAAATGATGATGAGAAATAAAAAGGATAAAATGAAAGGGGTAATTATTAAGAAGAAAAAGATAATACTTCTAAAAATATAGTTACAATAAAAGATGAAATAAATCATTAGGGATAAATAAATATGAAGTTAACTCTTTAAGTGTTAATAAATTAATTAGCAAATTAACAATGATAATAAATAATAATAAGGTATATGAATAGAATGATACTAAAATATTATTAAGTCATACGTCTAAAATAAATATTACGTAATTAATACATTGATATTAATTGGCTAATATCGATAATAAGGTATCAAAGGATTTATAAAGGATAATAATGTGGTTAAGTAACTTAAAGATCAAGTAATGAAATAATCATATAATTATGATTATATGATTATAGAAAATATTTAAGAAATGTTATATTAACGAAGAAGAGAATTATAATTAAGTGTATGATGTGAATAGTAATTGAATGAATAGTGACCACATGAATAGTAACATATATGAATAGTAAAATATATGAATAGTAAAATATATGAATAGTAATTTACGTAAATAATAATTGCATGAATAGTAATATATGAATAGTGATACGAAAATAATAAATAAGATGATTTTTCCTAGAAATAATAATATAAGATAAAAGAAATTAATTGATAAGAGATTTATTTAAATACAAGTAATATATGGAATGTTTATGAATAATAAATGATTATAATGAAATGTAAAGTATTACTTAAAGATAATCATTTATTATGAATTAGGTGGAAATGTGGATAATCAACAAATACCACCGAGAGAAATTAACAAAGGAAAAGACATTCCAGGTTTGTGCTAGTTTGTTTGAAGTTCCTAAGATCATATAATGATCAAAGGAGCGCTTGTTTGGTAATGTAATAGCATTACATAATTAATTTCATTTGATTGGGAAATGCAATAGCATTTCATAATTAGTATGATATGATGTCATATAAATTACCATGTCATAAATATCTATGCAAAAACATTACATATGGCATAGACATAAAACATGGCATAATTATGAAATATGGCATAGTATATCATGGTGAAATAAGTGAGGAGAAAAATGAATAAATGAAAGGAAAATGAGAAAGGAAAGGTACTTGGGCAATACGATATGAATTCCTCCGGGAATCAAATGAAAGTAAAATGGTTCCAGTTTATTGAACCATAGAGATGAAAATAAAAGAAAGAAAATGAAATGAAAAGATATGAAATGAAATTAAAAAAAATGATAAGGTTCCTGTTTGTTGAACCGCATATATGAGATAATAAGATCCAGTACCATGTGCGCATACAAATGGCCCTATTTATGAAAAGAGTAAATGATATGAAAATGATAAGAGATGATATGGAAATTATGAGGAAGAATGCATAAACATGAATGCATTCTCATGATCAACATCATTCGTGAACATAATATTTATATAATATACATGATCATATGATATACATGATGTTGATATGATATACATAATATTATTATGATATACATGATCATATGATATACATAATATTGTTATGATATACATGATCATATGATATACATGTTGTTGATATGATATACATAATATTGTTATGATATACATGACCATATGATATACATGATGATGATATGATATACACAATATTGTTATGATATATATGATCATATGATATACATGATGTTGATATGATACACATGATGTTAATATGATATACATGATGATACACATGATCATATGTTATACATGATGTTGATACGATATACACGATGAGGAATTGATACATATGATAGAGAATAAGATTATTATGTTGACGTATGATTATTATGATGTTGATGATATATGTTATGCTAGCACCACTGAGTTATATGCTCAACATTTGTCAATTGATAAACGCAGGAACTAGTAAGGCCAGAGAACAGGAACGTTAGTGAAGTTGGCAGCTGGTCTTGATATAAGTATTGGTAAGACTTGGATTTCTATATCATACTTCTATTTCCACAGTTCATGCTACTTTATAATTTGGTACTTTGGCAGTACTTAAAATAATCGATAATATTTATAATTTCAATGGATTAATTTATGACGATCCATGAATATGTATAATTATATGTGTGAATGATGATAGCATTATAAACTTGAAATTTATTATGCATCGGTTGTATTTGTCGGATTGTTATGCATGATTGATTGATGCATGTAAAAAAAAAAAATTTTGTACGGAAATCGTTTGTAGGATGTTTATTGTCTTTCTAGTGGAGAAAGCTAATAATCATTCTATGGGAGCATGTTACACAGTGAAAAGACGTGACATCTTTACCTAAAAGCTTGCCAGAAGCTACTTATTGTCCATGCTCTCTCTAGCAATGGCATCTACTCCCTACCCTCATTGACCCCGAGTGTCACAAAAAGGTTAGGTTGAACACTTTACTTAGGATCAATTTATTTATTTTTCTTGGTTTTACTAAAGGGTGACTCCATTACAATCTCAATATAAGTCTTTGCATTCCTCAAGGGAACCCTTTGAGAAGGTTACTTTTTACTCTAAATGGGTTCATAATATCGGGTTTCAAATAATTCAATGTGAATTGACACCTTACTTATAGTGGAAACTCTATTGGGAACTTTATTATAGTGATAGTTTTTATGCATTTAAGTTTTTATAGTGATAGTTTTTATACATTTAAGTTTTGTAATTATTTTTCTTATTTAATTAATTATCATATTTTACATTTTGTATTTATTGCATTATCTTCATAATTGCACCTTGTTCCCTTTTAATCGAGTAATTATAAGGCTTCCTTGGTCTCCATATGATTCCTTGGAATTGTATTTCTATTTTTACCACTTATTACCTAGTACATAAGATCATTGGTGACTCCTTGATTGGATATATGTGAGGTATAATTCAACAACCATCAATGATTATATGATTGGATAGATATGAGGACACCATAGTGGGAGACCTTAGTCTATTACCAAAATTTCCCATGTAAATTACCTAATAAGTTCCCATGTTGTATGTTATATAGATTCAAAGTCCATAAATGGTTTGATTTATCCAAATCTATCCTTATACACATCGTTAAGGTGAATTGCTGCCAAAATTTTGGCTCAATATAGATCATAGATTTTTTTCTTTCTTAGTAAATATGTATTTAATAAGTTGGAATGCTACCAAATTTTCATAAATCATTTCATTCTCTTTAATTCAAAATCAACTCTATATTTTTTTTATTTTTTGAGAGTTTCATATTCTAAGTTCTCAGTTTGAACTTTGAATTATCAAGTCCACCTAGGATAAATTAATAAACCAATAATATGGAGAAATGGGGTTGGTAGGGAGAGTTGCTTGTTATCTATTATTTTTAAATTAATATTTTCTATATTTTTTTGATCAATCATGTATTAATACATTTTGTATTCCATTCTTCTTCATAATATTCTTTGCTATCATAATGCTAGAGTTTTCTAAAACAAGCTCATGTATATATTATACATATCATATTCATGACATCAAATCCATACATGTTAACATGTTAGTTTTCACATATAGAAACTAATGGCAAACCTAAATCATTCCAAGTCTTCTATACAAGCTATAACTCGATGTATAATGAATCAAGCTCTAACCTAATTTTTGCAAAGGGATTTCAAAACTACAGTAAAAGACCAAATTAGAGAAGTATTGGTTGAAACTAATACTCTTTTGAGATCCAAAACTAATAAAGGGAAACAATCATTATATGCCAATGACTTTAATTCTAACTTTTATACTAAGGAAGTGCCATTGAGATCTCTGATTGTTACTAAAGTAGTTAAAGAGTCAATCTAGATGACTTTTATGAATTAAAAGATGGAGCAATTAAAATTATTGATGAAGGAGCATAATGTTGCTGAGGGTATAGATTTTGAACAAATCTCTTTGAATCTTATTAAGCATTTAACTTTAAAGTTAAAGATGTCAACTTTGATAAAATTTAATGGGAATGGTGATATGAAGAATCATTTGAAGCAATACACTATGATGATGAGTATAATTAGATTAGTTAATGATTAGAGTATTAAAATGTTCTTCTTATCTTTAAAGGTCTTACCTTGGGTTGGTATTATGGTTAGACAAAGTTATAATAAAGGATTGGAAGTTATTATGTTTTACATTTTGTAAACAATACAATTTTATTCCTAGAATGGAAGTTTCTTTACTTGATTTAAAAATGGTAAAACATAAGTCCAATGAATTTTTATAGATTATTCTTCTTACTAGATGAAAAGGTAACTTTTTTGAAATACAAGCTAACTAAAGAAAATTTAATGAATAAGTTAATTCTGTCTTCGTTATTGGTATTCCAAGATAGGATGAAATTCCAATCATTTCAAATTTTTGAGGAGATTTATGTTATAAATCAATGTATTAAGCAAACAAAGTTTATCAAGAATAAGGAATTATCATATTCTAAGTTTAGGCCTTCCTATACCTACACCCTACGTACTACTCAAGCTAAAGTCTTAGAAATCAAGTTATTTCCATACTTAAAAGATTTTTTGATTTTGGAATCCTTTTATCTAAAGTATTTTATTACCTATAGAAAATGAATCTTTTATAACCATTAGAATCATAATTTCATGGTCCATCACTTACTCATATAGACATAGTTATGTTTTACCATTATCATAGTCATACTACATACAATTATGATACTTTGCATAAGGCTGTACATGATCTCATTGATGTTGATAAGGTAGTTGATATAGAGAATTATCATCCTTTTACCAAAACCAATCCTTTGCTTAGCTATAATAAAGTCCTACATCCTAAAATTATGGTAATTTCTAATAAGTTTCTTAAATATTTATTTATGGATTCATTTATGGATGTTTAAACATAGGATAATATAAGTTTACAGTCTATAAAAGTTAGGAAAGCTCAAGAGAAAGAATGGTTTGAATCTTTTATTACTGCATTAGATATTTAGTATGACTTAGAGGAGAAAGAAGAGCAAGTTGAGGAGGAATTAATTGAAGAAGATAGAGAGAAGCTAGTTATGGTCAATCATATAAGGAGTGGTACGATGTATATTTATGCTCATTTATAAAAAGGTGAATCTTTAATTGAAACCAAAAAAGAAAGATAAGGTGATAAAGAATGAAAACAATGAAGATAAGGTGAATGAGAATGTTATTATTAAGAAATTGAAGAAGTCAAAGTTTGGGATTTGGTACTGACTTCAAAGCAACATCGACAAGCTATAATTAAGGCACTATCAAGTTTGAACATATCTCTAGATGCTACAACTAATCAGATGGTAGGATAATTAGTGGGGAAAGAATTATCAAGCTTGATGATGATATTTTATAATGCTAATTTTCCATAATAAAAAAGAAGTTATAACAAGGCATCGTTTATTCAAGTTAAGATACTTGGCAAGTCTACACCATATGCATGGTGGAAAATGGCTTGGGGATTAATGTTTGCTCATTGAAGGTATTGCTAAAGTTTAAGCTTACTATTACAAATCTAAAGCCATCGAATGGTATTATTAGAGCCTATGATGATTCAAAATGAAATGTAATTAGTGTATTTTTAACTATAGTGATGGCAAGACCAATTGAATCAACATTTAAGTTTACAATCCTTAACATCCCTATAACCTTTATCTTCTTATTAAAACACTCATGGTTTCATCTATTAGAAAAAGTATTTCCTATTATGCATTAGAAGATTAAGTTTCGTTATAATGATAGAGTTATGACTTTAGCTACTGATCTAGATTTAACCTTAGCTTGTTTAATTATTAAAATGCTTTTAATGGCTTATTTTTAAGTCATTGTATTGGATAAGTATATGTCATCTCATATGTTTTCCATTATGATGAGGATAATTAATTATATGTTAGGTCATGTAATGAATAGGAGCTTACAAGGTAACCCCAAGCTATTGGAGGTTTGTCATACCTAAACATGTAGACATGCTCCTGAAGGTTGATTAATAAATATTAACTACTATTGGAATCCACTAAGGAACCCCAAAACGATGTGGGTAAATTTTTTTATAACCTTTTATTTACAACTTATCAAATACTAAACATTTTAATCTCTTTATATAAAGTTTCAACCATACCAACTTCATGTAAATATCTCCTATTTAAGCATCAAAATGAGCATATCCTAAATCTTATTCCATTCAACATCTTTAATCTTCATAGGTTAATCAATTCTCCATACATTATATACATAAAGACGCAATACAATACGAACCACTTGAGTTTCCTATAAAAGAAAATGGATTTTTTTGAAGGAGGAGATAATTGAAAATATATTATATATATTTTCTTGAATATTTGGATATTTAGTTAAAAATTTTAATTAAAAATCTAAAATTAATTTCTTAAGCAATTGAGGTGTAAAGTTAAAAATTTATTTTATTCAAAAATTATTTTATTAAAAGATTGTTTTCTTAAAATTATTTAAAAGAAAAATTCTAAAATATTTTCTTAATTTTTAATATTTTATAAAAATTTTAATCTTTTAAAATATTTTCTAAATTATTTCAAAAATATAAAAATACTTTCTTTTTGGAAGAAATTTGAAGATTTTAGAAGCATTTTGAAGAATTCATCAAGTTAAAATTTAATTAAGATAATTTTGAAGGTATCTTTCTTATTGCATTCTAATTTTTTTTTTAGAAATATGTGCAAAGGAAGCAATAGATTACCGTGATCCTAAGGACTTGCATGAAAGTCAATAAATTGCTAGCACAACTTTTTATTATAAATAATAGTTAATACAACTCTTTTTACAGGAATAATTATGTCAACAACTCTTTTGAATTTCAAAAATTTTATTCCTTCTTTTACATTTTCTATCATGATATTGTATGATAATATGTGATATATCTATTGTTAATATGATCGGTTGATCATAATATATATATGTACAAGACCTTGATTTCTTTTATTTTAATTTTATGATTTGATTTGATGAGATGATTTATGAATTAATAATAATTTTCACTCGATCTAAAATAAAGTGGTTAAAATCATAAATTAATAAAGCAATCTATTTAATTTACACCATTTTAAATGAAAAATGCTCTATTTTCTCTTTTCATTATTTTTATATAATTGATGACATGTTAATATACATATTGTATCTTTACATCTCATCTTCTATTGTGTTTGGTTTCTATTTCTATTAATAGTTATGCTAGAAATTGTTTCCTATTTAAACAACTACACTAACAACTCTTCACTAAAGGAGATAGTTGCTAATATAACTTATTTTTGACATATTACCTAATTATTATTTATTTGCCATGAAATTTATCTATTTGTGTTATATGTTTAATGATATCATATGGAGATACATTTATGAATGTCCTCTTATCACATGATAAAGTATATATATTATGTAATATATTATTGTATGATGATTGATTTACTGTATGATGCATGATGCATGTCTTGAGTCTTGAGATGATGATATAATAATATAATGCTATCATATACATATTAACCTTTATTTTATAGGTGATTTTGACTCTTTGCTCATAGCTAATTAACAAATTATTATTACAAATTATGTCTTATTGTTTCCCTTTTTTTAGCAAATGTATTACAATTCTAATTGCAATTCTATTTAGTACTTCTTATTTGTTATTTATCATTTTCTCATATATGTAAGATTGTAATATGTAGTTGTATAATGTACATAGGACTGTTTAGAAAATATGATAATTAATTAAATAAAAAATAATTATATGACTTGACATAGTACATACAACCATTAAAATCCAACTCTGGAGGATCAGGTTGAACATCCTGGATGATAAATTCATTATTAGCTCGCTGTAGGCTCATCCATTACTCAAGGGCTTATGAATCATTCTATATGAATTGATATTTAGCTCACGATTTCATTAATATAAAAATAAGATATTTTTTTAAAAATAATTTGTTTTGAATTATAAAAGCCTAAAACTTCCATAAATTGTTTTTTAAAAAATTAAATTAAAGATTTCAAGTAAACATGAAAAATTGTGATAGTTCAGTTTTTTCATATGAAAATTAAGTATTAATGATGTACTAAGGAAGAATAAAAATGATATAAACATAACAAATTCATATATAAATATGATAAAAAAATTAGAAAAATGGAGGTTGTTTTAAAATATTATTCCCTTAAAAATAAAAAATTAACAGTTAAAATGAACGATTCTCGATCAAACTCAACAGTTAAAGCGTTCTGCATACATAGGAAAAGGGGAGCCGTCCGATATGATGAACAAAGAAACCAAAAAGAAAATAATTGAAGGGAGACGAAAAGCAAAGAAAGAGATTATGCAATGATCCCGAAGCATGGAAAAGGGGCCCTCCTTTTTGTTTGAATTTCTTGTATTCTCCATCAAACTCAAGTCATCATCACTTTCCCATCACATCACACCGTCCAATCACTTTTATTTGATTCCTTTCCACCATCTTCTACTTTCCTCCGTCCGATTGTTTTCCGGTGATTTCCAGCTGTTAGAATAATAATCAAAATCAAAGAAAGCAAAGCGGATCCCACATTTCCCTTTTTGGCAAAGAACAAAACGCCTTCCCTTTGTGTCCATAACCTTTTCTCTTCCTTCTCGAAGATATATAAAATCCTACACTTGTATTCTAGATTTGTTTAGAGCTTGTAAAAGTGATTCATAATGCAAAAATTTATATATTTACTAAAGGAAAAATGTTATGATTTGTTTAGTTTACTTATTTGATTTATTAGATAATTTTAAAATTAAAATCATATAAATATCATTAAAAAATTGAGAAAATTCGATAAATATTTATATCAATACTAAAACCCATTTTAAAAAATGATATCTTTTCAATTAATTTTTTTTATTTTTAATAAAATCCAGTTTGATATTATTGTTTGGGATTGAAAATGTTTTTTAAAGTTAGAAAATCATTTATTTATACTATTTCACTAATATTGAAATTTTATTTACGGTAGAATGTTTAATTTCATGAAAAACATATAATTATTTTTAAAAAGTACATTTGTTTTATAAAGATTTTCACAATAATTTAATAAATTCTTATTTTATGTTATTATATTTATAAATTTTATTATTTTTATAATAAATTATGCTAATCTTAATATTGTATTATGGTGATGTCTAATTTTTTCAATTAATTGATGATATTTATTATTATTATTATTATAACACGTAGTTTTAATAAAAAGAATTTTATCAAAAAGTGAAATAATTAAAAGGAAAAATATGAGAAATCAGATGAAGACAACTTAAGAGCGGAGTGAGGAAATGAAATAGGTCAGCAACGTCTGTTGTAAGCAATCAGAACTGACAATAAGTGTATATAACGTTATATTCATAAATATACACACCAAAATACTAATGAATTTTACCATATTATAATTATTATTATATTTCCTAAATATTTTTTATATTGGTTATTATTCTCTATGTTTCAAATTCAACAAGAGATAATTTGATCAAATTTTATTTTATTTTTAAAAATTACGATAAAATAATATTAATTGATTGGAATAAGACAAAGACAGTGGTATGACTGCCCAATTAAATATACACATTCAAACTATATATATATATATATATATATATATATATATATATATATATATATATATATATATATATATATATATATATATCACTAAATTCAAAGTGAAAA
>CANYBF011083077.1:0-27882 GCA_948192965.1 Dalechampia spathulata
GATCAGACACCAAACATACCAAATTCAATTTTAAATTAATTCCGAATTATTAACATGAAATATCATTCATTTATCTCGCGTTAAATCACGTTTACAATATTAAAATGAATTGAAAATGCATTAAACTCAATAAAAACACAATAAAAATCAAGTTGAATCAATACAAAAGTGAATGGAAATTACCTATGTTGATTCTCCAAGCCACTTGAAGTTTTCCAATCCGATTCCAATGTTAGGGAATGATGAAAGCGGTCCAAATTCCAAGTATCCCAAATTAAATTAACCTAAGTCTATTGATTTAGTGCCAATTGATTATTCCTAGAGGTTTAGGATTATTGGAAGTAGGGTTTTGAAGTGCTAAATCGCGTCTGACGGCTCTCACGGCTACCTAGGGATTAGGGTTTTTTCTCAAAGTGCGGACCTCCAGCCAAATGGCCGAATTAGGGTTTAATTGCTGTCTGAGGGAACTTACCCGATTGGGTAAGTTAAGGGGGCGAAACGGGTAAGTTACTTACCCGTTCGGGTAAGAAACATACCCGAATCGCCTCCAAAACTTACCCGTACAGGTAAGTGCCCAAAAAGGTTAGAAATGCCCCTAAGGCAGCCCTAACTTGAATCCTAGAATGCACTGGGACAAACCGAGATGCCCGTAAAGGCAAAACGACAAGGATATAGGCTCGATTCATCCCAATCAATCCGACCGGTCCAAAATTAGGGTGCGACAATGACCATAAGTATAACACTGACTTAGTCTAACTCTTGAACTACCATGGTTAATAATCCTCTCACTTTATGCTCAAAGAGGCAATGGTGGTCTAGATCCTATCGATTGAGTTATAAGGGAGCCTCAGAACTTGCCCTTCTTCTGTCTATTGAATGATGAACTAGCTCCTTGAAAGGATCCCCAGAATTATCCTACTTTAATACCTTCCTCTTCCTTGAGGATATACTCTTGATTTAAAGCATTAGTCATTAAAGCAGAGAAATCTTCATAGTTAAACCCTTGTACTAATGCTCTAATCTAAGGAATCAGTCCCTCTTTAAACCTTTTACATTTACCCTGACATGTGGTAATAATACTTGTAGTATAATAAGATAGTTTAGTGAATTCTCATTCATACTCTGCCACAGACATGTTCTATTGTTTTAGGCTAAGGGACTCATGTAATTTCTGATTTGTATATATCAAGGGTACATATTTTTGTCTAAACTCCATTTGAAAATCAACCCAGGTCAACATCGATGGATTAACCATACTTTGTGGAATAGTCTTCCACTACTCACATGCATCATCCTAAAGCAGAGAAATAGTATACTCAAACTTTGCTAAATCATAATAATCTAACTGTTGTAAAACCCTCCTAGTCCTCTCAAGCCACATCTTAGCAACATACGGATCAGTAATCCCTAAAAAATTAGTAGTCTTATATGCTCTTAACTTCTTGAAATCTTTCTTATATACATCTCTAACCACTACCGAAGGTGGAGCTAGAACCACTGTAGGAACCTATCCTTGTGAAGATCTGAGGAATAGAGCAAATTATGTAGCTATAGGATCAACAGTAGATGTAGTTAGTTGTTCTGTAAGAGGTAATCTCTCTCCCTATTCACCCTATTCAATAGGTCCTTGTCGGACCTCTACCCTCTCACCAGCCTTTAATGTGCCTTCTTGTGGGTTGAAGTTACCCCCACCTTCCTCACTTAGTATAACTGCTCTATTTGTCATAATGTCTTATTTATAAACATACACATGGATCAAAATAGTCAGTAGCAGTAAGGACTAACAATACTCCTATTATGCAACTCATTAACCTTAGGTAGTAGTTAGATATGCAACCATCATAAGTCAAGCAAACTGAGCTCTGATACCACTAAAACATGTCATACCAAAACTTGGCGTAACATGCTTCCATAGAATAGTTAATAATCCCTTGAGAAAGGCAATCATTAATTATTCCACAAGGGATCTATACATTTTTTTGATACGTTTAATCATATCAGATAATGTTTGTACTTGTAATCCAATGGCACATATAGACATGAGTAATATCAATACATAATAGTATGCAACCTTTTTATCTTATACATATATCATATATTTATCAGGCATACTCATATCATCATCCATTTTATTTGATATGTTTATTTACTTTTACACGATAAGGTAATATCAATATTACACACAATAAACATTCATAATAGAAGTAGTACTGCCACTGAAGTTAATATAACAAGCCGTATATACAAGACACCATGAAGTATGTTACATTGGTCCAAACTGCTTTAAGAATGAGATTCCTTAAAATTGCAACCTCTTCTGATTGTAGATCGATCAACCTAATTCTCACCCGAAGGTCTTAGTCCTACGTTCATCAAATGATAAACACTAAGTATAAAACTTAATGGTGCTATTAATGAGTAAATGACATGAGCATGTATCATAAATATCATATTAAATATCATAAATATCATAAATATCATAAATATCATATTAAAGTCAAATTACTGCAACCCAATATTTAATAGTATAACTGTATCATATCATGTCATTTTGCATCACTCGTTAGCTGTTATAAGCAACGTATATAACATACTGTGTAAAAATAGGAATAAATACCATAAAAGAATCCACTGTATCTTTTCTTGTATTAAATACTATACTGTACATCATTATTCTATGTACATCTCTATATAAGCACGATTGTAGTGCATTCATCCTTCCATCTTCTATACTTTCATGATAAATGAATGATGATGTATGTCTATGAGAATACATTCATGCTTTGCATTCTCGCTCTGATTTTTCTATAACATTTCATTTCTTTTTTGTATGATTGTGCACAATCTCAATTCATACTGGGTCTCTGTATGTACCAGTACTCAACTCTCATAGGAGGACATTATAACTATTTGGTTCAGTGAACCCATTTTTCTTTTCTGTATATATCAATACTCATCTCCTGTAGGAGGAAATTATAACTGTATGATTCAATCGAGGGAATTGATAATAACTGTATGACCTAGTACGCTATCAATAAACATTGCTTTGTATATCACTTTCTTTTCCCCCCTTATATCCTCTGTATGATATGTCATGAATATGCCTGTATGTATGAATTATTCATGACATGATGCATAAATGACACTTTAGTGATCATATGCAACGATAATCATATGATACCATTCATGATATAAACTCATTGTATTAATATCATAAGCGTATAAGTTAGAAATCACTATTTCAAGACCCTATATGAGGTCATGATATGACTTATCATCTTTAAGAATCCATATTCATTCATGATAAGTAACCATCAATAAACTTTGAATAATAATAAGCATATAAGCATAATTCCATTTACAATATTTCACAATTTGTAATTAAGCATCATACATGCCTTTCGGTTAACTTAAGTCTTTGCATTATAATACAATGCATGAAGTGTATTTGTATATCATTGAATTCTATTTTCATATATGGTTTTAGGAGCCTAGAGTGTCTATTCATTAAGGTGTTGCAATATATAAGTTAAGTTATTCTTTATTTGATATAGTACCTTATTGTAGCATTTACACAATTTATCTTAACCATTTTACCTCACAACTTATCATTATAACTCATATACATACTTATTCAAGTGTTTAACATTTAAAACCACAATTAATAATATGTTCCATTCATTTTTAAACTTTCCAAAGTCATGTATAAGTTTCATGGATCATGGATCAAGTTTCCCTATCCAAAAACACTCAAAATAAGCATTAAAAGTCCACACGAGTTCTGTAGAAGCTTACACAAGTCATGTAGAACTTGGCCCTCATTAAATAAATGTGTTTTAGGATTTCCTTAAGCTACAAGAGTCATGTAGAGCTTACACGAGTCTTGTAGAACTCGTCGTCCTTTAAAAACACCCATTTTCACCATTTTTCAGCACCCAAAATACCTCTAAATGGTTCCCCAAGCTTCTTAACCTAATACCATGACCAAAACACCTTAAAATCACTTTCAAAACTTGCCAAAAAGATCAATTCAACATCATTTAAAATTCAACCATGCATCAAATAAAATTCAACATAAGTTTTACTTCATTTAACTCCACCCAAGCATGAAATGATTCTAACATTCATGAACATGCATGATCTCATTCTTTCATTAATCAGTAAGTACGAAAAACCCTATAAACACCTTTAAACATCATTTACACACTTCAAGCAATAATTAAAATGACTAATTCAAATGATATAAGTTAGGGTTTAATATAAGTTTTACACATTAAAAAAAGAAATTCATTTGGTTATGCATAACACCAAATTCAGTAACTTAACTTTTTTCTTCTTTCATCATTCAATTGAGTTCTTCCATTTACACATAATCAACACAACTCTAAAATAAATTACTTCTTTATTTAAGATGTAAGAAAACATGAAGAAGAAGAAAATATGAGTAAATCATACAGAACACCAAAAGAGCATGAAAATCAAAACCTATGCATTATTTTACCTTAGATGAGTTGTTGTTTATTTAAGTGAAGATGAAAAGAAGAAGGAGAAGAGGAAGAAGTATTATGTTGGAAGGAAAAGGATAAAGAAAACGTTTTATGCATGTCCGTAAGATAATATTGACTTAAATATAAGAACCATTCATAAGGTGACATTTGTTATGCTAATAACACTTCCTTACCCAACTTGCTTCCTTCTTCTTATATATTTATTTTTGTATCATTATTTTATATCATGTTTATATAAGGAATATACTCATCACTCATCAATATAACATGGACATAAGCCATAAATGAAATTAGTTTCCAATATTAACCTTGATTTTCATGAAATGTCATTTGTGGCCTAGCTTATAATCTTACATACTTTTGTTTCTAATTTTATTGTAACTTGTACCTACCCATATTAAACTATACTCTATCATATAAGAACATGTTAAACATGCCAAGGTATCACTTTCATATATAAATTCTATCATAAAGCTTCATCCAAAGTATTCAACAAAAGTATACCCGATTTGCATCTTTAGTGCATATTCACTTTTATAATCATCTTTTCATTTCTTTCTCTATAAATTTCATATCATCTGGAATTTCCTTGATCTATAAGACATTTTATTTCATATTCATCATATCAAAGCATTTATGCATCATATCTCATTCATGCATCACATCTCATTCATGTATTTCATGCACTCATCAATCATTCACTATAATGTATGCATAAAATACATACAAACAGGGATGTTGTTTGTGTGGATGGGACATATAAAATTTGAAATAATGGACGCATTAGTATATTTGTATAAATTATTAATCGATGAGATTTATGACGTAGGTTGAGTTTGGTTCCCTCCTTGATGGTAGGTTAAGTTTGGTTCCCTTTGAACTGTGCATAATATATTGATATAATTATTCTTGTGGTAGGTTGAGTTTGTTTCCCTCCTCGATGGGCCTTGTGGTAAATTATTAACTATGAGGTAGGTTGAGTTTGGGTCCCTCCTCAAGGAGTCACTTGAGTATATGTATGTATTTAGTTACAATGATGTGTAATAAAGAAAGAAATGCAATTCATATTTATGTTCATTAACATGAATCATATCATTGTTATTCTATTGAGATATAGAATGGAAATATGGTTGATTTATAAAAGTAATATATCGTGTAAAGAGTTAATTTTAGATGATTATTATAGTGATACTTCTTTATTAATTATAGAGTTAATAAACTGCAATATTTATTATAAATTTATTTCATAATTATTAAGTGATTATTTTTATTAATTATTTCTTTTTGTTTATTATAAAATTTAATGAAATTTTATTCATAATATAATTAGTATTAGATACCATTAAGTTTTATACTCAATGTTTATCATTTGATGGATGCATATCAAATTAATTCAAAGGAAGGCCTGGATCAGTGAGGCACCAGTGCAGTTAGGATACTCTAAGCCTTATACGATGCTTGGAATACATTTTTTATAGTATAATGTATTCCTTGTAGTCATTTTGGTTTATGCAATTATCATCATATAATTATAAGTAGTAAAATATTTTATTTTTATAAAAAAGTATAGATGCTAAAATTCCTAAATGTGTTACTTGTTTAAATTATAAGAATGTTATATATATATATATAGTAATTGCTTGATGATATGCCATAATTTATATGTCGATATTTTATACGAGCAGGTGATGATAAAGCTATAGGTTACAAAACAAAATAGTTATAATAACATACCAAATATATTTCATTGATGTATAAAAAAATTATAAATTTTTTTAGAATGATTAATGAATTCCTAATTACATGATTCTCATTAATCATTTTACAGGAGTATAGTTTTATTGTTCAGGTGTGACATGTTGTAGTGGTATCAAAGCTATGGTTAGCTTATGATATTAAAATTTGAAATTGTGTGATATTTTATTTTTACTGCCTATAAATAATACATTACATAGCTAGGAATTATGTTATGACTCTGATATTAATTGGTGTATTTCGATGAAATTTTGTTACAGAGTTAATAAAAATGACTAATAGGGCTATGATAATTGAAGGAGAAGGTGTAAGTAATCATGATCCGTAAGAGGGTATGTTTGAGGTTGGTAATAGACCCGAGCCTAGATAGATTCCTATTGAGCAAGTTGAGCCAATTAAGAGGATGCCTCCAATAGAACAACCAACAGCTTCAATAATAAATCTAGTAGCCACCTAGATAGCTAATCTTTTATGGATGCTATATGGTCATAAGACTTCGGTTATACAGGTGCAGTCATAAGTAGTTGAGAGGGAGATAACTTGGAAAGATTTTGAGAAACTGAGATTGTATGGGGTAATAGGCTTTTCTGGCACTACAGATCCCTATGTTGCTGAGATATGGTAGGATCGGATATAAATTAAGTGAAATTTGAGTATGTTATCTCACTGCTATAGGATGATGCATATAAATGATGGAAGATAGTGCCCAATAGCTTAACAAAACCATCAATATTAATCTAGGATTATTTTCAGAGAGAGTTTAGGCTGAAATATGTTCCCTTGGGATATATTAATCAGAAATTATTGGAATTTCTCAACTTAAGATAGGGAGATATGACAGTGGCAAAGTATGAGAGGGAGTGTACACAGTTAGCTTACTATGCTACCAACATATTTATTACTAGTAGGAAGAGATGTAAATGGTTTGAGCAGGGATTGAGACCTCAAATTTGAGCTTTAGTATAAGGATTTAATTATGAGGATTTCTCTACATTGATGGCTAATGCACTTGACCAAAAGTATACTATTAATAAAGAGAAAGAAGGCAGAGCCAGACATGTAAGAAAATTGACAAAGGGTGTAGTTCATCTATCAAATATAGTAAGATAGGAAGGTTCAAAAGTCCTTTCATACTCAGATTGATAAGTTATTGACCATCAACAACTAGACGACCATAATTTAGTCGGTTATTGGGATGAGGTGGCATGGGATTTAGATAATATTCTGGCTATGATATATATCATTCTAAAGTTTACATAATGGGGATCGAAGTATACTATCAGTGTGGAGGTTTGAGTCACTTTACTAGAGACTGTATAGCTCATGGAGTTATGCCTTTACACATTGTAGTAGAGGAAGGTAGTTACAATTAAAACACGATTATGAGACCTATTTTTACAGTTTCATAGTCTGGTGATCAAGGTAAAGGTAGAGGCAGGAGCAAAGCTGAGATAGGCAAAGGTAACAGTCAGGGTTTAGTTAATCAGACTACAATCTTTGGATCTCTAACCAAGGTTTACACTATGCATTAATGAGAGGATGCATCAACTATAGATGTGATGGTAATTTTTTGATCTTTGATCATGAAGCATTGATTCTATTTGACCTTGGATCATCATATTCATATATAAATGATAAATTTACTTGCATATATGATTTAAAATATGAGAATTTAGGGTATGATATTACAGAATTTAGTTTATTAGGACATGATATTATTGTTAGATGGATATATAGAGGTTGCCCATTGATCATGCATGATGTTAACTTTCCATCTGACCTTATCAAAATGTCATTTAAAGAATATGATATGATATGAGGGATAGACCAATTATTCAAATATCAAGCATTGGTTGATTGTAAGTTGAAGATAATGATTTTCCAAAGACCTTATTTATGCTAATGTCAAGTTACAAGGTTGTGAGCCATCGGTAACAACTACTATTATTTTAGTAACTACTTCCAGAAAATTGCTTATATAAGGTTATGAAGCATTTTTAACACATGTAACAAATACTTGGGTAGATATGTGTTAATTAAAAAGAAGGTATTTCATTAAAATAAATTTATTAATTTATGTATGTTAATGAAAAGGTTTTTGAAAATAAAATTATTGGATTATGTAATATCATGATAATGTAATTTTATTTAAATTATTTGTGATGATCAGTATTTTATTTCGTGTAAGTTACAAGGAGACATTAAGAAATGTATTTTATTTCAATTAATTTTGAAGAATAATAAAAAGGTAAAAGGTGAGAAATATATTATATAGAGTCAAGAAATTATTATGAATGAAAACAATAATATTTTCATGAAATTAATAATAATAAGATTGTTACAAACGCAATTAAATTGGTAGAATCAGTATACATGTAACATATTTAAATTTTAAAAATATTTTGAGAAAAGTTATAATTAAAATGATGTTATAAAGAAGTAATATATCATCATTAAGTTTTTCAAAAAATAAGAAATATCAATTTAATATAGTTATAATAAAAAAATTGAAACTTATTGGTTTGAAAAATTAAATAAAAAGGAAGTACATGTAAAAGTAAATATGTTATTTATTGAGGAGTAAATTTTAGGAAAATAAAAAATAATTAAATAAAATATGAATATATGTTTAAAAATATAGGAATATTTTGGTAGATGCAAATAAAAAAGGACTTCAATTTTTGAAATCATATAGCATATACATTGGTATTATAATGTGAGTAATAAATAATAATAGTTAATGAAATTATGTCATTAATGTATAAAATATATATTAATCATTAATTAATTATAGACATAATTAATATGGTAAATTGAAGAGAAAAAATAAATGAAATATTAATTAGAGGGATTTCATATATGAATAATTGTTTAGATTGTTATTATTATTATTCATCCACTTGCAATATAGTTTGGTATTTATTTTATTTGAAAATTTTCATGAATTGTATATATTTAATCTCGTTTGTACCTATATTTCTTTTCTACCCTCTTCTTTTTATTATTTAGTATATGGTTATATTATTTATTATGATGGTTTGTTGGAATGAAAATGTATGGTGATTAAATGGATGTAAAATGCATGTGTAGAAATAATTAATCAATTAACATGGTAAAAATAAATATGAGAGTCGTAACATTGATGGGTGATACTGAAAGTATGAGTTTCATATTAGTTTTACTATGTTAAATGATTAATTGTATTGCATACATGATAACTTTACATTTTATCCTCAAAGAATTGTGTTATTGTGGATGAACTAGTACCTTGGTCTCAAGTCGACACCTCAAGAACATAAACCTACTTTCACCACTCACTAGTGATGTACTATTGATTATCATTATTCCTTGATTGGATAGATGTAATGTATAGTTTAAGGTGCATAATCAGACATTGTAATGGGAGACCTTCACCGTTAATTATTAAACTAAAGTCCATGTAGATAACCATAGAAACTTCCAACATAGGTTTCCCTTACAAAGAAGGATGAATTTACTAGTTAAACTTATAAGTAAAGAATAATTGAAACACAATTATAATTATAATTATGAGAAACTTATTGATAAAAAGCAAATTAATATATATATATAATGATTGAAAGGTTAAAACATAAACAAGAAATGTAAATGCTGAACTGAATAGTATTAATTTGTATTTTAAAAATGAATTATGATACGAGTATTATGATCATGATACAAAATTTATTGATAAATATCAATTTAATCTACATATATTAACCAGAAACCCTAAACCTTAAACAATAAAAGTAACCCCTAAATGGAAAACTATTATCAAGTATTTTTGAAATAAATTATGACATGAGTATAATAATCATGATACAAAATTTATTAATAAATACCAACTTAATCCATATAAGTTAACCTGAAACCCTAAACTAAAACCTTAAACCCTACACAGTAAACATAATGGAAAACTATTATCAAGTATTTTAGAAATGAATTGTGACAAGAGTATAATGATCATGATATGAAATTTATTGAGAAATGAGAGCTTAATGGACATAAGTTAACTGAAAACTCTAAACTAAAATCCTAAACCCTCAACGATAAATGTAACTACTAAACGAAAATTACCAAAATCTGTATTATGATATGAGTATCATGATCATGGCTTAAAGTGGCTACTTTTGGATTGTTAGCATAGTTCTTGTTCATCAACCCATCTAGTAATAAGGATATTATACTAGGATCGATCATCAATCTGATGGAGCAAGGTTGGACCCCTTTTTCCAATGATCGTAAAGGAGATAATCCTCGAACTTGACAGACATAAGGATAATCTAACTACTTCAGTAGTAGTTTGCTATTGTTTTAAGTATGTCATCTAACTTACCTTTGCATGTTTTTCGCTCAACATACATTTCTTATTTTTAGGTCCTAACTTTTACAAGGTTTATAATTCATCTTATTTATTTTTTTTCATTTTTTCAATTAAATTATTATATTTGGCTTTATGAAAAGTTAGAAATCTTACAATCGTCGAAGGGTGATCTATGATCGAGCATCAAAGTGTCATGTTTTATGCCCACAAAGCATCAATTTTAGCATTATTTATTTGTTAGAACAGTTGACTTGTGTACATTTCATATTTTGCAGGTCAAAAATGGTGAGTTTTGGAAAACATGCTTAAATAGGAAGATTTAGAGCTTATTTGGATTTTAGAGTTTCGGGACACCGCTTATGGGCATAAGACGGGCTAATACGACCTGTCAACAGTGCATTTTGGGAAGAAGAAGTTGACTCCAACTCAAATTCCTGTGAGCTGGAAGCTGATACCGCTTGCGGGCATAAGGGACGCCAAAACGGCAACATCTGAACGAGTTTTGGAGTATGAAGAGGACAAGTTTTACTTGTATTTAAACTCCTTGAGCTGGATGAAAAAGTGATTTAGGACACTTCAAACTCTTCCATCTAAAGATTAGGATAATTATTTATTTATTTCTATTTGTTTAATTATTATTTTATCTTCTATAAATAGGAGGATGCTCCTATGTAGAAGGGGTTCGAATTAATTCCTAGTTCTAGTTTTAGTTTTATTACTACATTTATTCGTTCCTTTTTAATTTAATTCAAGTTTTTATTTTCTTTATTTTTATTTTATGTTTATGATGAATTCGCCAATGATGCTAGGCTAAGCGATTATATTTCCCAATTGGAAGCAATTTAAGTCATTCATTAAATGATTATGTGAGATCTAATTGATCCTAATTCCATTGGCAAAGCACTATTATCTCCAATTTTGAGTCGCATAGAACCATTACTGTTCCTAGTGCATGTAAATAAGGCCTGTTGCATGTTTCTAAGTTCTAGCATATTGCTAAGCGGGTTGTTTGATACGGAAAAGTCACTCGACTTGCTGGAGTGGTAAAGCAGGATGCTATCCTGGTTGCGATCTGCGGTATTATTTCTATGGGTTAGAGGATCTAGTTTGAACACGAGGGATGCTGGGTCGCAACTGTTAACTAAAGTCGGGTCTTCCTAATTTCTAATGCAGTCTCGGGATGACTTAGTGAGAATCTATTTCCACCTTGTCTATCCTGGGATTAGAGGCGTTTCATAGAGTTTGTTTCATGGCGTCTTACAAATAAGGGAAGATTTGGGCGTGCGAGACTTGCTCGACAAACTATAACTGGCTTAGTGCCTAATTGCCTTTGGTCTATTATTGAATCCGTGATCATATTCAATTAATGAATACTTGATGCTTTCGGTTGGGAGAATTACTTTTTATTGATTTTCTCAAATTTATTTTATTTGTTTGTTTGTTTCGTTTATTACAATTACTTTCCAACTTATCTTGTTTATTCTTAAACGCAAAGGATTAAATGAGGTGAAACCGTCTCTGTGGGATTCGATCCTTACTTCCACTACTGCAAAATTTATAATTCCAAACGTGAGGCTAAGTAAGGAATTAATTTGACGGAAGCGATACCCAATCAATCTACAAAGATATCATCCCCAGACATACATGAAAAGAGGTTACACCTTCCCTGAGGTAAAGATGTTCATATTAGATGCTTGGGTCAAATGGATGGGAGCTATCTCGAAAAGTAGTGTTTGATGGACTTGTCCATGGTGGCATATTCAACATATGATAATGATGACATATATTGACTATATCCCATTGGTTAGATTAAGAGCTCCTACACACTATAGTCCTGCTAAAGTTTATCATTAGTATGACTATTAATAGATTATACCTCATTTGCTGCTAGAATTAGAGGGATGATAACTACTCAAGTGCTTTCTAGAGCATGTTGAGCATACCTGGTCACACCATCGTATCGTGCTAGTACAGATTCTTGCAATTGGATTTTCTAAAAATGATGAGTACAAACAATGGATCTTGTCACAATTAAAATTTATGATATGCATAGAGTTACAAATATAATTGTAATATGATTACTTATTAAACTGGTATTATTTATCCTAAAGCACTATCATACAATTTGAATGGTCATTATACCAATCATCCTCATATAAATTCATATGTTTCATACAATTAACAATAATAAATATTACTTACAAATAATAATACCAAATAAATAATGCTTACAACGAAATAACAATAACAATAACAACAATAATAATGATTATACATATTAATAATAACATTAATATGAATAATAAAAGCAATACCAATATTTTTTTTTCATAACAATACTAATTATTACTAATTAATTACGTAAATCATAATTCTAACTAAAACTACTAATAATATATAATTCATAATAATAATAATAATTATTCATATTAATAATTACATCAATAAATAACAATTATAGTAATTAATATTTATGATTATAAGTAATAATATTATTAATAATACACAATACTAACATTACAAAAATTTCAAAATTATAAATAATTATATCAAATTTTTTTCAACATAATATTGTCTATATTATTTTTTTTAATTTAAACCATAACAACATTAATACTAATTATAAAAACCATTAATAAGTAATAAATACATAAATAACAATTACACTTACAACTACTAATAATAAATAAATCATAATAATAAATATTAACCATTATATTTATTATAGAAATAAATAACATTGTGGGGAACTTCAAATTAAGAGGAAATATCATCATGGGGAACTTCAAACTCTCCGAAGGAAGAACAGAAAAGTTCAGGTAGTTAATGAGTTGATAAAGGATGGCTTAGTGGTTTGTATTCTAGTAGGATTTCGTTTGGAGTAAGGGAATAACTGATAATGGGAAGAATCATTTTCAAACTACATAATTTTTAGCATAAAAAGTAATGATGCAAATAATATCAAGCAATTAACAAACAAATTTTGGAAAAAGAATAACATTTTTCCTATTCTCCTTCTCTAATTACGCTACCGCAAGAATACGGTTCGTAATAGTATCGGGTATTGTTTGCAAGGATTTTAACATGTTAAGTATTAGAGGACAAATTGGTCAATTATCTATAAAGTTAAATTTCTTTTAAAAGAAGTATGAAAAGTGTAAATTATAAAATGAAATGCAAACAAGTAACAAAATAATAAAGCTTAATCAAGTGCAAGGAATTAAAGCAAATACTAAATGTAATTATGATGAAAACCGAGTTAATGTAATTGAAGTTGGGATTATAATAAATCAAGTTCAATTATATTAAACCAACACATCTCTTAAATATGAATAAGTATTGGGTATTGTTCACAAGGATTTTACTATGTTAAGTATTAGAGGATAAATTGGTCAATTATCTATAAAGTCAAATTTTTTTAAAAAAAGTATGAAAAGTGTAAATTATAAAATGAAATACAAACAAGTAACAAAATAACAAAGTTTAATCAAGTGCAAGGAATTAAAGCAAATACTAAATGCAATCATAATGAAAACTGAGTTGAGGTAATTGAAGTTAGGATTATAACAAATCAAGTTTAGTTAGATTAAACCAACACATCTCTTAAACATGAATAAGTTAAAATTACTTCCTCCTGAAAAATAATGAAAACCATTTAAGATAGATTTAAACTCATTCCCATATGTATTTAAATCATAATCCTAAACCATTCAATGCTCAATTGATTAATCACCATCCCTAGCAAATTAATCAAAAGTCCTTTTATCTTTTCAAGTTAATTAAATGTTTTTCGTAAAGTCATCAATCAATCATGAATATGAATATCAATAACAAGTTGGACAACACTTATTGATAACGTCTAATCATTGAGATTACGATAAAAAAGATAACAAAATAAACTGGACTAATAAAACAACATTAAGTTCGATTCTAAATCTCAAACAACAATCACCTTAACCTATAGAAAACTACTCACAAGTCATAAGTTCTAAAATAACTAAAAGCAAGATAAAATAAAAGAGTTTTGCAGCCATTGAAGATAAAATCTCTAGCTGCTTCTTGGGTTAGGTTTCTTGATCTTGTTCTTCCCTTCTTCAAGATTCCAAATGCTTCAATGCACTACTCACTAAAAATAAGATAACAGTAATTAAAGATCAATAAGAAAACTGGGTAATTCAATCAAATGGTGATTGAATCTAAAAACAAAGTAAAATCAAAAGAGTTTTGACTAATTTAATCCTTATTGGAAACCTAGAATTTGCCCCAAAAGGTAAGTGTTCTCTTTCTAAGCTCTCTCTCTCCCATTTCTATCAAAGAAAAGAAAATATATATACCTATGATGCAAATAAATCTAAACCATCCAACATATATGATCCAACGGTGTAAAAATAACCCTAAAAATGGATGACACAAAATGCAGATAAGTCACATTCGACTCGAGTATAGCTCTATTCAAGTCGAGTAGGATGCTGGAAAACTAAGACCTACAGAAACAATGATGTACTCGACTTGAGTTCGGATGATACTCAAGTCGAGTAAGACTCTGGAAGTAAACTGAAAGTGGTATTAAAATACACGGGTCAAGTGGGATTCTATCCTTCTTAAATGGACCATAGATCAATATATAATAAAGAGAATTTAAAAGGAAAAGAGGCTATAAAAACATGCACAACACGAATGATAAAAATGATGCTAATAAGAAATAAAATTATACAAAAATATAGAAAAATACAAAATATAATAAAGATCAAATGCAATAGAGTGAATGTTATGTAAATGCAGAAAAATAATACAACAGATATAAAAATTTGGACATAAAGATTATAAAACATAGCTTAAAACATTGGAAAAATATAGTATATAAAATGTGTAACAATAATCTTAGGTAATCTTCTCCATGTGCACTATAAGTGGTTAAGCAAGTAGTTGGTTAACAAATTACTTGTTTGATACTTAATGTTGGCGAAGAGAACAAATTAAACTTAGGTGTGTGCAACTGTGTATGTTAAGTGGATTCTGCAACCGATATTGAGCGTGGGACTTATTCCCATGTAAAGCTTGTTTGTATGTGTGATTAAGGATTGGAATAATTTATGTTACTTTATAAATTAACGGTTTACCTGGAGGAGGGGTAATTATACGTTTAGCTTTTATTCAGACCATGCGAGTAGTTAACCAACAAACAACACCCAATTCACGCCATTAAATGGCTACTATTAGATAAAAGAAGGATTTTGTGAAAATAGTTATTGGTTAATGAGGTTAATGATGCAAATGTGTTACTTGTGATGTGTATATTATATTCAGGATTCCTTATAAATGCTATACATATTATTCTTAAAAGTGCTATGTATATGTTACTTGCAATAGAATTATACGATATACGTTTATAAGTTGGCTAAGGGGAGTGGTGTATTTAAATAACTTTTGTATTAGGCTCTGATACGTGAGACGTTTAGCGAGTCTTGCTGGGGATGGAACAGAATGAAATGAGTTAGTTAGAGAAAGAACCAGAAGCTGTACTTTTCTTGAAAATCATCAGGAATGAATGAATAAATGGGAAACCTCCCACAATCTGTATTAAGAATGCATTATAACAGATGGGAAAATTGAAGCTACTGCTACCGAAACTTGTCTATGCATATCAGTATGTTAACGCCAGCTGCCATATTAAAAGAATTTAGTTTATGTAGAGAGAGAGAATCAAGAAACATGCTAAACTTTGGATTCACCCATAATTTTACGTAACTGGTCCTTACTTAAATGGACCATTGAAATGTTGTTGTTGGCGTGTGGAAGGCACACACTACTTAGACAAACTAAAATGCACTAAAATATTAATGAACATTTTAAAGAATTAAGCTTCATAACCAGTGGCTAAAAGGAAAGATCACCACGTGTTGTCTCAAGGGAAAATGCTCTTGTATTATGAACTATTTAGGTATTAATAATAATTAGCCGAATGGTAACGAATTCCTTTATGAATGAATGACTTTAAGCTAACACGAAACAAACTAAATCCTAAATGCGCCAGATTGTAAAAATCATCCTCGAGGTAGAGAACTAATTGTGGCATTGTTACAGGCGTGTGTGTTGAATTAATTAAACTAAGAATTCTTAGGTAATGTTATCGCAGATAAAATCTAGTTGAGGAATTTCTGGCGTGAAGAATCTAATGCCTCGGTACAGGCGCTGTAATACCAAGAATTTTTGCGTGGGTTGCAGCGGTAATTTCTTGGCCAAGTTTAGGTGAGAAGCTGATTCAAGAAGCTGCTGTTCTAAGAGTGGTTAACATGCATGAATCACAATTCCTATTGGACAGAATGAGGTCACTACTAGAGTTGATACCACATTGATCTTAAGAGGATTTTGGGCTTATAAATGAAAGACTAATAAGGATATTAATGAACTGGTCCATTAAACAATGTAATTTGTCGGTGGAGTTGAAAGGTTTTAGCCCGCAACCTCCCTGGATAGTTAAGTTCTTAAACCATGAATGTATTGATTCACTATGTGTGGTTGTGAAAAGTAGGCGATGGAAAGCTTGTCTTTGGATAGCTCTTAAACTCATATGTTAAACAAGCATCACAATTAGTTGCTAAACCTGAATATAATGTAAGATAGGCGTGAACTAGCAGCTAATTGCGAGATGAACGTATGCTTGAAATAAAGACATTAAATTTAGACTAAAACACTTGGAAACGTGTGTGCATATAAAATAGTAGAAAGTTAAAAGAAAAGTGAGTAATGGAAGTATGCGTAGCATGTGCCATGGAAGGGTCTGATTTTCCTTGGCTCTTGAATTGATTATGGACGACTTGAGCTGAACCCTTGAATGGTTGATGCGTGTGGCATGGGTTGACTGAAATTGTTAGCTTAATTCATGCACGAATTTAAGTAGTTTAGGGCTGTCACTACTATGTTATCATTAACAGAGAAGCTGCCAAAAAGCCTTCACCAAATGAAATCCAACCTTATGTCATTGAGGGTGGTTACAAAAGCATTACTTGTATGTGTACAATTGTGAGGAAATGGAACTTGAAAAGAAAAGTGCAAAAATAATGTGACATTTACATGAATTAAATAAATATGAGATAAGTTTAAATAATCATTTCATAATGTATATATATATATATATATATATATATATATATTCATTTATATATTCATTTATGGAAATGCAAAACACTTGGCATGTCTATATAGTTTATAAATTGTGATGTTTGCATATTACAGGAGAGAAGAATAAGAGGATCGATACTACTACATTGATAGACAAAGACAAGGTGATAACAGGTTTGTGTCTAATGATATTTGCATCATAAATAAAATTCCTAAGCATGTTATACTAGTTATGAAATTAATGATTTGATATATATTATACATTCTTTACATATTTAGAAATGTAAATAGTATTGGTTATTTTCATGTTTATTGATCATTATTATATATAAGATAATTACATAAAGTGTATTATTTTTACAAATAATGAGGGATGATGACGAATCATCATATGGAGTAGAATTATTATATTTTATTAATGAAAATAATTTCAATTGTGTACGTGCTTAGTTACGACCAGCACCTAAAATAAGATTAACATGTAATGAATGGCCAATTATAAGGAATTATTTTATTGTCAATTTTAAATAAGGCAAGTTATAAATAATTTGTGTGTGTGTTGGATGATATATTTATATGGCTGAATGACTATAGGAATTACGATCATTTATTAATTTGTTTGAAGCTACCATTATCTTATGTACACATATTCGAAAATTAGTAGCGAATGGTAAAGAGTATGTTTATGCTTAATAATAATTATTTTATAAATGCAAACTGTAGGTGAAATCAAAGGCTTGACAATTCAAGCTTTGAAATGTACATTATTATATATATATTAATTATATTTCATTATTGATGGTTATGTGATATGTGGATATTTTGGATGGTTATAGATTCACAGTTGTACCTTGCTATTGATTTAAGCTTCGTAATGCAAAGTGTTATGAATATTTAATTATTTTATATTAATGTTAGATATGTGATGCATTGACGTATCTCAGATATTATTATTCATAATTGTACTGACACTATATGGTTACACATATGATTAAGTCATGCATCATAAATCATTAACATGACATTTTTAAGGAATAAGGGAGGCACAATTATGTATATATATGTATAGAATATATATAAAAGGTTATACAAGAGAGATGCTAGTATGTTTATATAAATTGATAATTAATGAGATTTATGAAGCTGGTTGAGTTTAGTCCCTCCTCGATGGTAGGTAGAGACATATCCCTACCAACTGTGCATAATATGATGATATGATTGTTCTCAAGGCAAGTTGAGTTCAGTCCCTCCTCAATGGTAGGTTAAGATTTGTCTTTACCAACTGTGCATGGTATGATGATATGATTATTCCTAAAGCAGATTGAGTTTAGTCCCTCCTCGATGGTAGGTTGAGATTTGTCCCTATCAACTATGCATAGTATGACGATATGATTGTTCCTAAGGCAGGTTGAGATTGGTCCCTCCTTAGTGAGCCATGTGATAATTATTAATCATGATGTAAGTTAAGTTCTAGTCCCTCCTCAATGAGTCATATGGATATATAGTGAAATGAGATTGAGAAGAAAATGCAAAGTGTTTGCATTCATACCTCATACAACATACCATTGTTATCCAATTGAGATGAAATGATAGTGGAAAGTGGAATGCAATGCATTTACAACCATTGGTACAAACATTATATAACAATTATCTTATGAACAGAATTGACAAAAGGATTGCGGTAGAGAGAATGCCACTTATGAATACTATTATTATTATATGCAATACAGAAGTGTCATATTTTGAGATATATAAGTAATAACCTTATGAAGCTTAACTGAAGTTAATATGATTTTCATATGATATGGATATTCATTGAGGACCTTATTATTAAAATATTTGAAATGTTTATATTGACAGCAGTTATCAATGAAATGTTATGTAGCTTATATTTTTCCTTATATTTAATCTATGATTGCCATTACTTGGTTGATTAAATGAATCATAATCAATCTATGGAAATTTTGTCTAGTATATAAAATTGGCAGCAGGAAGTTATTATTTGCTACATTAATAACCTAACATTAGTGGAATAAGTTTATTAAATAGATCAATAGAAAGATATGTTGATTAATTTATAGGAAAGTTGACTAGTTTATAGAGGCAACTGCTAGAATTAATTTTTAAACCACATTAAAGTAAGTGAACAATGATGAGATGATTTTATTTACTATTACAATCATTATGGCTAGTTATTGTGGATTTTCTTTCTCTAATTGATTTATTTACTAATTACATTCATCTTATATTGAGATACTTGGATTTTACTCACAGTATTCCTATTATTAGACACCATTGAGTTTTGTACTCAATGTTTATTGTTTTATGAACGCAAGTGAGGGAATTTTGAAGGCACTTTTCGGATCAATGAGGTACCAGTACAGTTAAGATAATTCTGGGACTTGAATGACCCTCGAAACTTTTATTTAGATTGTGTAATATATTCTTGGCATATATTTTATCATGCAACTATTATTGTACCATTTAAAGGCAGTAAAATCTTTTTTGCTTGTAAACTAGCATAGATGTTGAAAATAACTAGTATGCGGCTTGTCTAAACTTATAAATGATGTTTAGATACAGGAGAATGATAAATGACATGCACTTAATATGAATGTTTATATGATAGGTGATGCTAAAGTTAGAGATTATAAATTAAATAGTTACTAAATAGATTGGATATATCCTTTGTTGAGTGATTAGTGAATTTTTAATAATACAGTTTTTATTAATCACTCTATAGGAGCATGTTTCATCAAGCAAGTATAACAATATGCACTTAATATGAATGTTTATACGACAGGTGATGCTAAAGCCATAGATTATAAAATAAATAGTTACTAAATAGATTGGATATATCCTTTGTTGAGTGATTAGTAAATTTTTAATAATACAGTTTTTATTAATCACTCTACGGGAGCATATTTCATCAAGCAGGTATGACAATAATAATAATAATAATAATAATAATAATAATAATAATAATAATAATAATACATAACAATAATAATTATAATAAATAATACTAATAATAATAATACATAACAATAATAATTATAAGTAATATTAATACCAACATCAATTTTTCATACAAATAATATTTACAAATAATTATTTTTAAAAAGTATTCACTATATTTACATTTATAAAATAATAACAATAATAATCCAAATATTACCTATACATAATAATAACAACACTCATACCAATAATAAAAATACTACAAATCATTTATTAATAATGCTAATCACCATTAATAAATAATTATTAAAACTACTAATAATATATAAATCATAATAATGATTTTAATTCATAATAATAATAATAATAATAATAATAATAATTATTATTATTATTATATTAATACTAACAGTTATAATATTATTATTAATATTAATAATAATTGATGTTAACATTGTTATAATTATTAATAATTAATGTTAATATTATTAAAATTAATAAGATTTAATATTCATAATACTTATATTATTGTTAATATTAATACTAAAAACAATAACATCATTAATTTTTATATTTACTATAATTATTACAAATACTACTCCCACTAATATTATTAATAATTTTACAATACTATTAATATCATCTAGTATTAAATATTACATTATTATTATTATTATCAACCTTCAATTTCATAATTATTATATTCTCAATTTAATAAATTTTTTCTAATAATTACATCTACTCATTTCTTAATCATTACATTATAATTATACTATTTTTATTAATAATATTATTAATTAAAATTAATTATTCCTAAATCATGGCATCTTTTATTATAATAATAAATATATATCATAAATATAGTTTTTTTTTCTTGGGTTTGACCATCACTTATACTAGTAGCCATAACTTATCTCTGCCATGTAGCACATCATATTACCAACGTCAGCTACCTCTTACCTGTCATGTTGCCATGTCATTCTAGCTGCCAATAAAAGTGGTGATCAAGTACATTTTTACGTCAAATGGGAAATTTTCATTAATATTAACTCTAACCCTAAATAGGTAATTTACCATTATTTTTTTTTCACTTTGTCATAATTTTAATCAACCTTTTTTTCATTGTGTTATAAATTTAACAGATTTTTACAAAAATACATTATTTTGAAAATATAATCATAAATGTTTAGCCTTTTTAAAAAAATCAAAATTAGATTTGTTGAATTTTCTTAATATTTTTCTCAAAAATACTCATAACCCCTATTTATTTGAGATTGCCTAATTTAAAGGTTTTAGAATTTCCTTTTTTCCTTTTTTATTTTTATCTTTTAATGTTTTTCAACTGACCTTGTTCTCATTATATTTTCTTAATTAATGTCAATCAATTTATTTTGTTCTTGATTCAAACATCATAACATCCAATTACATTAAATTCAATGTTCATATAATACATTTAAAATTTAAAATGAATAAATTATGGATTACAATTATATGTGTCTTATATTTTTCAAAAATTAATACTAAAAAGTATATGTTAATTATACTTTAATTATATATATTTTAAACATACTTGATAGGAAAATCAAATAAAACAAAATATAAATATTTAATATATACTTTAATTATAAAGTTATGCAATAATGTATATTTTATATCTAAAATAACAATATATATATATATATATTTATATTTAATATCAAATGATTAAAATTTCATAATTCTTTCTTATAATTATATATTCTTTTATATTTATATTTGTTAGACCCAGGATTTTGATGTGTGAGTTTTGTGCGAGTCAATTTAAGTTATTTGCAATTTTAAATCAGTTTTTTATGTGTGGTACGGGCGTACCATTTGTGTTTGTCATATAGTACGGCCATATGGTTAATTGTACCAAGTCAGATGGACTTTATTATTTTTGGTATGGGCGTACCAGTTATTTGTGTTATGTGGTATAGGCATATGGTTGAACGTACCAATTTTGCTTTGCTTCCTTGAGTTTAGTACGGGCATACCATTGCTCACAGAAAATTTTGTTTATCAGGAAATTTTGTTTGGTATGGACATACCAATGGTTGTATGGACGTACCATTGCTCGCAAGAAATTTTGCTTGTCAGGAAAATTGCTTCTGTATGGGTGTACTAATGGATGGTACGACTGTACCAAGCTTTTTACCTATGTTTGAATTTATGTTTTTGAATTGGTACAGGTGTACGAAAACCCGTACAACCATACTTGACTTTCCATATTCAATTTAAACACTTTATAATGGTTCTATTTTCAAAACAGATACTTTCTATTCAAATTCTAACGGCTATTTTTGTAAAGTAAAGCTTCTTTTGAGCTTCCAACTTCAATAACAAGTAAGTTTGCTTTTTGTATTGTAATTCTAGTATTGTAAACTCTCTTTGTGTTCTATTCCCATAACCTAAGTGTTTAGTTTTATGATTGTGGGTTGGTGTGAGATTAATGCTTGGGGCATTAACTTGTATTTGAGAGTTTAATTACTGTGAGATTATAATTATTGTAAAGGTTTGAGTGTGAGCCTAAAAACACTAGGGTTAGGATTTGTATTGAGGAATCCTTTTTATTATATTGATCAATTGAGTTTAGTGGAACCCTAAGTGGAAGACTTAGAAGAAGTGGACGTAGGCAAGAGTTAGTACCAAACCATTATAAATTGTACACGTGTTGCTAATTCCATAGGGATTTCATTTAGTATCATAGAATTGGTGCTTATTTGTCATTGGAAGTAAAATTTTAGAGTGAAAGATCCTATAGGAACCCAAAGCATTGAGAGTCAATCATATAGAAGACCTCCTTTCTTTGATGGCATGGACTATCCGTATTGGAAGTATTGAATCAAAGTCTTCTTGAAGAGTGATGGTATTGATTTGTTTGATCTAATTGAGAATGAGTTTTCCTCTCCAATAACTACAACAAATGGTGTTACAACTTTCAAGCCTAAGGTAACTTGGACAAGAGAAGAATTTAAAGTGAACGCGAGGAATAAGAAGATGATGAATATGCTTTACTGTGCTATTAGTGGTGAGGAATACAGACGAGTTTCACATTGTGTCACAACTAAGAAAATATGGGATGCCTTAGCAACTCATCATGAAGGCATAAATCAAGTTCGAACCAAGAAGATTCAACTGCTAACTCATCAATATGAGTTATTTACAATGAAGGTAAATGAGTCAATTTTAGAAATGTACAACTGCCTCATTGTAATCATAAATGGATTGATGAAGTTAGGTAAGATATACCAAAAGGAAGACATCAATAATAAGATCTTGTAAGTGCTGCCAAAGAAGGATTAGGAGGCTAGAGTAACCTCTATTGAAGAAGTAAATGATTTGTCGGTTCTATCAATCGATGTACTTCTCAGAAAACTTCTCACTCATGAGATTACCTTAAAGCAAGGGGTAGAGGAAGACAAGAGAAAAGGCATTATGCTTAAAGCTTTAAAAGAAGAAGATGCCTCTTCAACAAGCAAATGGGAGATTGATGATGAAGTCACCCTTCTTTCCAAATGTGTCAAGACTCTTCTTATGAAAAAGAAGAAATTTAAAAAGGATGGCAAGAAGCATTTGAGGTAAGACGAGACTTGAATCGAAAGGATAACTTTTGAAGGAATCAAGCCATTTGCTATGAATGAAACAAGCTGGGATATATGAGAAATGAATGCCCCCACCTTAACAAACCATCCAAGCCATTCAAGAAGAAGGCATTGAAGGCAACATGGGATGATGATAGCGAGACCAATGAGGAAGTTTCTAGTGATGAGGAAGCAATTAATCTTTGCTTCATGGAATTCTTAGATGATGAGAAGGGTGAGGTAACCACATCATCTCAATCTTATTAAAGTAATGATGATTGTGATGATGATGATGAATATGATGCATTATAAGAACTTTTAGGAAAATATGAAAACTTAGCTAGGAAGCATCAATCACTTAAAAGTAAGTATGCATGCATTTCAAAAGAGAAAAATGTTTTGCAAAATGAATTTGATTCTTGTAAAACAAAACTTGAAAGTCTTGAAAAGGAAACAAGTTTTTAAAGGATGAAAATGCTAAGATTTTGAAAGAAAAGGATTTATTAAAAGATAACCTTTCAAGATTTGAATAAGGTGGTTTTAAAATTGATTTTATTTTGAAACATTAAAAACTTAGTGGTAATAAAGAAGGTATTGGTTTTAATCAAAACTCTTCTCACACTTTTAAGGGCACGATTTTTGTAAAGGCCTCCACTTCAACATAAAAACCAAAGGATTTCAAAAAGAAACATGTTCATCCTAAGGTCAATAGAATGCATACCAATAAAGTGCATTATTGTTCATGTTCATGCAATCATAGTCATCCTCATGCATCTAAAAAGAAGTATTTGCATAATCATTCTAGATTTAGGAATGTCATATGTCACTATTATAATAGAAAGGGACATACTACCAATAGATGCTTAATTAGAAAAATGTATTGGAATGATGATATATGTTAGACCTAGGATTTTAATGTGTCTATCATGTGTGAGTCAATTTAAGTTATTTATTATTTTAAAATATATTTTCATAAGTGGTACTGGTGTAGCTGTTTTCGTATGGGTGTACCAAATTGCTTTGTTGTGTGATACGGGTATATGGCTGACCATACTAAGTTAGCATTATTTCCATGAGTTTGGTATGCCCATACCATTGGTTGGTACGGGCGTACCATTGGGTGGTCCGATCATACAGTTGCTCACAGAAAAATTGTTTGTTAGAAAAATCATTTTTGTACGGGCGTACCAATGTGTGGTACGACTATACCTAATTTCCCTCTCATTTTCAAATATGGCTTTTTAAGTTGGTATGGGCGTACCAATCTGGTACAGTCATACACAACTTTTTAGAAAGACTGTAAACCCCTTATAACGACTTTATTCATATAGAGAATACATTATACTTTGAAACTAACGACTAGTTTTCTTTATACAAGCTCCCTTTGAGCGTTCTACCTTGTTCACAAGTAATTTTACTTATTGTATTGTAATTCTAGATTTGTAAACTCTCTTGTATTGTATTCCTATAACCTAAGTGTTAGGTGTTGTATTTATGGGTTGGTGTAAGATTAATGCTTAGGGCATTAAGTTGTAATTAAGAGTTTAATTGCTGTGAGATTGTAATTATTGTAAAGGTTTGAGTGTGAGCCTAAAAACACTAGGGTTAGGGTTCAATTGAGGAATCCTTTATTATATTGATTGGATTTATGATTAGTGGAACCCTAAGTGGAAGACTTAGAAGAAGTGACTATAGGCAAGAGTTAGTGCTAAACCACTATAAATCGTATGTGTTGCTAATTCCACAGGGATTTCATTTGGTAGTAGATCATTGGTGTGCATTTGTATTAGAAGTAAAATTCTATAGTGAAGGATCCTATAGCAACCACTGAGAGTCAATCATTTACAGGACCCCTATTCTTTGATGGAATAAACTATCCATACTGAAAGCATCGGATGGAAGTTTTCTTGGACAGCGATGGAATTGAATTGTTTAACTTAATGGTAAATGAGTTCTTGCCTCCAATAATGATGATTGATGGTGTTGTTTCACTTAAAGCCAAAGAAAATTAGACTAAAGAGGAATTAAAAGCAAAATTTTGGAATAAGAAGGTGACGAATATACTATATTGTGTTATAAGTCATGAGGAGTATGGATGAGTATCACATTATGTTACGACCAAGCAAATATGGACTACTTTGGAGACTGATCATGAAGGAACTAATTAAGTTCGGAATAAGAAAATTCAAATGTTGACATATCAATATGAGATGTTCATAATGAAGGTAAACGAGTTAATTTCTGAAATGTACAACTGACTCATTGTAATCACCAATGCCTTAATGAAGCTTGGCAAGATGCACCAAAAAAAAGACATCAACAACAAAATCTTACAGGTTTTTCCTAAGAAGGATTAGGAGGCTAGAGTGACATCCATTGAAGAAGCAAATGACTTATCAGTTCTGTCCACCGATGTACTTCTAGGGAAACTTCTTACACATGAGATTACACTACTATAAGGAGTTGAGGAAGACAAGTAGAGAGGGATTGCACTTAAGGCTTCGGAAGAAGAAGATGCCTCTTCCACAAGTGAATGAGAGATCGATGATGAAGTGGCCCTCATCTCCAAACGTGTCAAGACTCTTCTTATGAAGAAAAAGAAGTTTAAAAAGGATAGCAAGAAGCTATTCGAGCAAAGACAGAACTTGAACCGAAGGGATAACTTTAGAAGGAATCAAGTTGTTTGTATGAATGCAACAAGTCAGGGCACATGAGGAATGAATGCCCTTGTCTCAACAAACCATCCAAGCCTTTCAAAAAGATAGCATTGAAGGCTATATGAGATGACGATAGTAAATCAAATGAGGAGGTGTCTGGTGATGAAGGAGCAACCAATCTTTGCTTCATGGCATTCTTGGATGATGAGGAAAATGATGAGATAACAACATCATCTCAATCTTATTATAGCAATAATGAATATCATGATGATGATGAATGTGATGCATTAGAAGAACTCCTAGGAAAGTATGCAAACTTAGCTAGGAAGCATTAATCACTTAAAAGTAAGTATGCATCCATTTCAAAAGAGAAAAATGTTTTGCAAAATGAATTTAATTCTTGCAAAACAAAACTTGAAAGCTTTGAAAAGGAAAACAAGCTTTTAAAGGATGAAAATGCTAAGCTTTTAAAAGAAAAAGATTTATTGAAAGATAATTTATTTAGGTTTGAACAAGGTGGTGTTAAAATTGATTCTATTTTGAAATACCAAAAACTTAGCGGTAATAAAGAGGGTATTGGATTTAATCAAAACTCCTCCTACACCTCTAAAAGCACAATTTTTGTGAAAGTTTCTACTTCAATATAAAAACCAAAGGATGTTAAAAAGAAACATGTTCAACCTAAAGTGAACAGAGTGCACAAACATAAAATGCATCAATGTTCATGTTTATGTAATCATAATCATTCTCATGCATCCAAAAGGAAATATGTGCATAACCATTTGAGATTTAAGAATGTCATATGCCATTATTATAATAAAAAGGGACATGCAACCAATAGATGTTTCATTAGGAAGATGCATTGGGATAACGATATAAATGCTTTTAACCTCCAAGGACCTAAATAAATTTGGGTAACTAAAAAGAAGTAAATG
>CANYBF011084859.1:0-19210 GCA_948192965.1 Dalechampia spathulata
TCATAAAATGCTTGAATAGTGAGAGCTCTTCAATTCTAAAGATTGATTCCTGAATGATTCTCTATGCTCTGTAGTTACAATGAGAATTGAACTATGGAATGCTTATTCGTTCTAGGTAGGTAGGTGTGTATGAGAGATCTACATACTCATAGTTCCTGTATGATAGCTGAACAATTTCCCCTAATCAGAAGGCCATGAGAGTGATTAAGTGGATCTGAGGTTAGGAAGAAATTTAGTTGATTTCGCCTTGAGAAAGGGTAGTCAACGCCATTGGATATCTTGAGTAGCAATAGGCATACGGTTATCAAATAGCTAGGTGATAAGAACTTCATTCCCTACACATTTATCATCCAATAGTGTCTTTACTTCAACAATAATTCTTACATTTTGACAGTAGATATTCCCTAACACTAACCCTTCTTTCTTAGCTTAAACAAATCAGAAATCCAAGTAGTGGTGGATAAATCACTAAATCCTCATGGGATTGATACATTACTATAGCAATCTATATACTTGCAGTGATAGTGAAAAAAAACTACTGTCATCTAGGAAATGATCATTTATCAAGTCTGAGGATTGTCTCTGTAATGATTATTGGAAAAGGGGTTCGACCTTGCTCCATTTGATTGACGATAGGTCCCAACATAAGATCCCCATTATCGAAGGGGTTGACCAACAGGAACTGTGCCAACAGTGCAAAAGTAGCAACTTTGAGCTATGAAGGGGAGGTTTGGGAGGTTGGCAACTTATGGTTACAGAGCTAAAATATTTTGATCATATCTATAGACCTCTCTGTAGTCAACAATAAAGTTGTTGTAGTGGGGCTGATGTTAAATGCCCTGATAAGATATGGAATAACTTCATCGACAAAAAGTGGCATAGTTGATATTTCATCTATGCAGTATGAAACCCCTAGGATAGCAAGAAACTCCTCATAAAGTGGACATAGTTCTACATGTTCAAATTGAAACATATGATGTACTGGATCCTATAATTGAACTGTTGCATGTAAAAATGCATAGTTGATGGAGATTTAGTGGAATGTATTTAGAAAATGGAGTCTAAATTGGGTAAGTCAATTCCATTGAGTATGTCCCCATTAACGGATGGAGCACGGAAGACAGACAGTGACTGTTGACTCATTTTAGAATCCCGAAAAAAAGTAGCATTAATAGATTAGTTGAGTAATTTAAATTTGATAGTAAGAAACAATTATTATTATTATTATTATCATAATTAATAACATTATTGTTATGGTAATAGTAATGGTTATCATTATTATTATAGACAATGTTATTATTATCATCATTAGTTTGATGATAATGTTAGTTAATATAATTATATTAAAGAAGTTTATAGAACATGAAGATATACTTATATTAAATTGTTATAACTTAAATGGAAGAAAACAATCATGACAATAACATCATTAAATTAAGATTGAAAATTGAGAATAGGAATAAATGATAAAATATCATTACATTAAACAAGTTTATACAATACATATATATTATTAAATATTCAAATAAACAAACTAGGTACTATAATCTCTTCTTTTGAGACCCATTTATCATTTAGTATTTGTATGCTTCGTATCCATTTATACATAATGGGAATCATGTAAATTATGAGGCTCAACATTAGGACTATCACCATCACCATCATCATCATCATCATCATCATCATCATCATCATCATCATCATCATCATCATCATCATCATCATCATCATCATCATCATCAGTAGTAACATCATATTGTTCTCCATAATGAATAGGAATGGTAGCACTAGATGGAGTACTATAACCTCCTTGGAAATGTTCAGGAATTTATTATGGTTATTATGAAGTTGAGTTAAAGAATGGATTGAAATAAGGGTTATGGTTGAGGCTAGGGGGTTGGCGTAAATGGTTGGTTTGAAAGGAAAAATTGTATGGACCATTAGGTGTAAAATGGTAGGATGTATGAAGAAGATTGTACTAGTTGAAATGGTGGTGGGATAAATGGAAAAGGGTATGAAGATGGAGTTGATGGATGAAAAAATGGAGCGGATTGTATGAAATCAAAATTTGAAGGAACAAATGAAGTTGATGGTTTGGGTTGATGACATAAAGAAATAAGAGGTGGAACAAGTTCATAAGATACTGTTATTGGAATGGGAACATCATGATGTTGATGAAAATATTGATGGGTACATTGTGTTGGACATGAAGATGTTGGTCTTGTAAAGTCATCATTCATAAGATACAGATAATGAATGGAGTCAATGGCCGATTCAGAAGGTGGCATGGTTGTAACACAATGTTGTTCTCACAATGCAGCTTGATCATTACGACTAAGCTATTGAGCTGATTCCAATCAATAACTTATGGATATATGATCAATGGCATCAATCTACATATAAAGATAATATTAAATAAGTTAGTACATTTGATGTACACAATTTGATTAATGAAATAGAATTATAGGATTAGATGTTTACAAAAGCTCCACATTATGCACCCCTAGGCGAGATCCACCTTCTCGTAACTTTGCGATACCAATCCATATATTCAAAATGGTAATGCATATGGGGAGAAGCAATAAGAGCCTACACAATTCATTGGACGTGAGTATCCCATAATGCAACCCATGTTAAATGTCATTCCATCCAATTGATACATGTATTATGAAAATTAGATTGATGTAAATCTTTAATCTATAAGGGTGGATGACGAATAGGTTATGATAGTCCAAACTAGCGGAGGACCCTATTAGGTTGGTGCCACTCTACTATATGAACACATAGCACTGGCACAATCGACCTCTAACTGTACCAACCTTGTAAACATTGACAAAGAAGAACATTTAAAACATCATGTTGATAAGGCTCATAAATTATCTGAATAATGAATAATCAATTTATGAAGTAAATAAAAATTTATAAAACATTACAGATGATATTAAGATTTTGAAAAACATATATCATCAGCCCATGAAATATCTAACCTCAACAGTATATCAAGTATAACATGAGTGGGGATCTCTGTTGTGGTCTTATTTATTCTCCATCTATAATGTAATATAAAATTCAGATGAATTTTTAAAGAATGGAAATTGAAATTAAGAGTTTAAATGAATGAAGTTAATGTAATACCTTCTGCTATAAGGAGCATTAGGAGGCAAAAGGTTAGGATTAATGGTTGGAGCCAAAAAAAGGGAATCTCTCCTATACCTATATTTGCAAGAGGAACAAAGGGCCAGATATTTGTGAGACTAATAAGTATCTATAAGAATTATAAAGCTCCCGATACAGATATGCTAAACATACAGAGCCCCAATTATATTGTCCAAAAATTTCTAGATCCTCTAAGAATGGTAGATAAAATAAGGTCACTGTACCAATATTGGTTAGATAAAATATTTACCCATATAGCAATCATAGGATAGCTACCCTGGCATTGTTATGGACCACCTGAATGGGAGCATCATCATTAAGTTGATTGAATTCTTATATAAGCCAACTCTACTTAAGTTTTGAACCCCTTCTGTGAGTATTAGGTGGAATAACCCCAAGCAAGCATAAATGTAACACATTCCAATTATGATCAAGTTGTCCAATAACAGGTTGATGATCATTAGGAAGGCCAATGATTATAGCCACATCCTGCAATGTAGCTATGTACTCAACCTCAAGTAAGTAGAATGTATGAGTTTTGGGTCTCTACCTCTCAACCAAAGCAGTGATCAAATGGAGATCAAGATTAAAATATCCAAGATGCAGAAGTCCATTGAAACATGTATTCTGAATCACCTTGATGATATGTGGGTGCAAAAATTTTATACAATTGCCACATAAATAAATATTTCATCTACAATTGAGGACCTGGTCATCGATCTACATATAAAAACATGGAAATCTCAAACAGATAATCTTTAATTGAAAGAATTATATTATGTGTAGTATCTCAAACCTTATCAAACCAAACAGCTTCTGATCTATGTTATCGCTGTAAATGTAATAGTGATGGATCGTAAGGTCTAGGTTGAAAGAAATCCCATTGTTTAGGTTCTTAAGCCATATTTGGAAAAGGAGATCTATAACATATAATAGAGATATCATTCAGATGATGTAATCATGAAAATTGAGAATTGTATATTGAAGTTATAAGTAAAAAGAAATCTTCATACTATAAGGAATATAATACATAATTATAATGGAATTTATATAGAAATAATACATAAAGTACATGCACATGATCGTGCGAAAGGATTACAATGCAAAAGTTATAAGCTAATGAATACAAAGGGAATTCGTCAAGTATGTCCACATGAATGTGCTATATGACCTGTTTGGCCACATCTAATACAAAAGGTCGATCGATCATTAATTGACCAATCCATCTCATTTTGAATGCAAGTGGACCTTGGCCTCCCTTTTTTCTTTTCCATTTGGGATTCACCATGAATGATAAGCTTCTGTATTTAGGCTATAATGTTCATGTCCTAGTAGGGTGAATAGTATTGACCAATATTGGACGACAATAAAAATCATGTAAAAATGACCAATAAAGTTTTTGTAGTCTATATTGTATTTCATTGAACTTGCAATTGCATGAGAGCATGGTATTTTACTCTATTAGAATTTACTATAAGTATAATGTCTGTATATCATGTTGATAACTTGATATTTCCTAGCTTTCCTTGTAGAATTATTATAAGTTGTTCTAATCTTAAATATACCCCTATAAACATCATACCTTAGTACTTCATGCCCATTAGCTTTGCTGACTCTATATTTCAGAGTTGTGATACAATGTTTAGTAAAGATATATTCGTCAGCTATTAAATTAATGTATCTCTAATGATGTTTATGAAAGATATCCACAAGCTTATGGAATAATATCTATATCATTCTTGTAATTGACACAGATCTTATATCCTTCAACATGGTATTACATGCTTTAGCATAGTTTGTTATCATCACACCATGTCGACATCATTCATCATATGAAAGTGCCCATTTCTCTTGAGGGGATTTTGTCAATCTGATCTTTTGACTTAGGATGTCTTGCTTCAAGTTGCATTATACATCTCAAAAATTTTATCTGCTAATTTTGCCAATCTATAATAGTCAATTTGATTATGATAAATCTAATAAACACATACATTAATAATAATCATTTACACATATTTTACATCACATATTTCATAAATAAATAAAAACATACATAACATATATAATATAATGAGCTAATAAATAAATAATATATTACATCTAATAATATATAATAAATAACTAATTAAATATATAAAACAATGGTAAATACTTATATCTTAATATAAAATTTACTTATAACATAAAATATAATCATTTCTATAATTAAATTTCTTTATCTTCTATAATATAATATAATAAATTATTATTTTCAATAATAAACTTAATTAATATCACTTGTATCATGAGAAATAATATGATTTTCCTTATTTTCCCTTTTGTGTTAGTAAAGTATAATTTCAAAAAAAAATACATAAGAAGAGAATGAGGTTTGGTGAAATAAAGAGGAAAGGAAGGATGCTCAGGAAAAATAAAGGACTAAGAGGCCCTTTGCTTGTGTGAGTAATGAAGGAAGGGGTGGGGGTTGTGTGTGAGAGTGATTGAGAAGGGGGGGAGGGGGCACTTGGTTAATGAGGTAGAAGAGTTAATTGTTAGGGGGCGGTTGGGTATTAATTTGGTCAAGAAGGGTTGGCCACCAGTCTTAATGATGGCTAAGTCAGTTATCAGGTGGTAGGTCGTCAGCTCACAGGTGTAGGTCGAAGAGATTCCTTAGGCTCATTAAAGCTAAAGTTGGCCACTATTAAAAGCAACAGCCAAGTACACGTGGAACCTCCCTCGCGTCTTTCTTCACCATATCATCACTATTTTGCTTCGTTGTCTTCCACATCATTTGACCATTAGTCAAACCGATGGCCAACTCCTTTTTCACATCAAACCTAGAATTTTTCTTCTATTCATATTAAATCTGGATTTTTCATTATTTTAAACATCAAACCTATAATTTTTCTTCTATCCTACAAAATACACCTCCATAAGTATGATCAATTAGCTACAATTACTTATATATTAGCTAGAGATTTAAAAGTTGATCTTTAAATAAATATTAAAATTATGTTAAATTACTTTAAATAAATTAAGATAAATTAAAAATTAAAATTAAATAGGATATCTCTAGGAATTTTCAATTAATAAGAGTTCATTTGACAACCAATGATAATTAATATTAATGAAAAAATAATTATGTGAAGTTGGATAATAAAATATCAATTAGCCTTTTTCCAAGGTCTAATTAACCTATTAGAATTCATTAATTACCAACTTCTATGATAACTAATTAATTGAAATACATTAATCATTTTTATCCAAAATTAGTCCTGATGAGTTAAGTCCCTATTCCTAGGTAATCCACACCCATGTTTGTGTCATATTTTTTAATAATTAACTCACCTTCTAGCATAATTATCTAATAAGTGTAATGGAGTGAGCTCAATCCTAATCACATTCATTAACCATCATGATACAAATCAACAACAAATATCACAATATATGTAAAATAACCATCAATGGATAGAAACTCAAACTAATCCATAATTAAATATTTAAATCCTAATATACGTATACTCATAATCCATTAATACAAATGATTAAAGGTAAATGAAAATATAATTAGAATTAAGAAATAAAGAGAGAAAAATAGTAATAAAACCCATTTAATCTTGATTCTTCCTCTCGTCTTTGCATCTTATCCTTTAATCTTTAAAACCTTAATCTTCTTTAAGCTTCATGGATTGATGAGAAGAAAATGGAAATTGCTAGGGAAAATCCCTAGCATAACCTTAAACTAATAATAAAAGAAAAAGAAGAATCATTAAAAGAAGGAGGAAAATGTAGACAAGAAATGAAAAAATGGTAGATGAATGAATATCCCCCAAAACCTAATCAAAATAATGTATTTAAATGTTTGAAAGAAATTATGCAAATGTTATATATGTATATATATGTTATAAATGTTATATAAGTAAGCAAGCTAATATAGATTACTAAGCCATACAAAATTAATAAAATGTTCCAAGAAAGTCAAATTTCAACATAACCATAATCAATCATTATTACACATACAAAAAGGATAATGAAAATGGTGAAAGATTAACTCCCTTAAATAGAAGCTTGCAAAAATAGCTTAGATGTCTTTAATGCTCTATTTGTTTTATATTAAAGCATTCATAAAATTTTCTCCATATGCCTTTAAGTCTACTACCTACAAGTATAAGAGGAAATTCCAACATCAAGCAAGAAAGAGGCTTTTAATTGCAAACAAACAGAAAAATATGAAACAAAGCATAAAATCTTAGGGTGCCTCTTAAAAGTACTTAATTTAAGATCTTTAGCCAGGCCAACTTTGTTTGCCCATTATGAATGCAATCAAACATGAGGAAGTGTTTTAAGTATCATCTATTACTTCCTCATTCTTGTAGGCTCCTTTAGTCCTTAGTAGTTAGAGGTGCATAAGCTCTAATTGATGATGAAATGTAAAATAAATGACTCTTCTTGAGGGTTCTCGAATAATTCACTTTCCATTATAACATCTTTAAAAATTATGCAAATGTTAAAGGAATTTTACTTCTTAGATGACTTGTCTTCTTTAAATGCTTTGTTCCATGCTTCACAAAGAGCATCCTTAAAGCTCCATTTTGCTACGGGTTCTTAAGTGTCAATATCTTTCTCATTATGGCTTTCATGTACCTTTTTGATCATCTCCTCTTCATGCTCCTCTTCCATATTCTCAATTGTAAAAGTGAGCTTTTATAGCATTGATTTGATTATTCACTTCCCAATTATACACCATTAAATCTTGTTTAAATTGACATGAAAAGCTTAAGTGTGGAAGGTCATGCTCCATCACTCATTTGATAGAGAATTCATAAATGTTTGACTTAGGTTGTATAATCTCCTTTGTTAGAGCATTTTCCTTTTCATAGTCACAATATGAGTTATGCTTATACCTTTAATTATAATCGTAGTAAGTTGGTGGTGGTGAAGGATAATAATAATGCAAAAACCTTGATTATAGTACCTATAACACCACTCACAAACCATAAATTAAGAAGAGAAGCAATCAAATGATAAATTCTCATATATATAACTATCAAAGTATTATTCATTATGACTCAATGAATACTTAAATTGATTATAATATCCATCCATTCTGTCAACTTGGCATTCAATTAAAACAAGAAAGGAAAATAAAAGGAAAGTTTCAAAAAAAAGTAAATCAAAGAAAATACAAAAGAAAACCAAGTTTCCCTAGTCTAACTAAACCAAAATCATACTAATATCAATACAAAGCCAATCCTCGATAATGGTACTAAAAATTTGATAAGCTTACTTTATGGTAGCAAAATTAGCCCATAATAAGTTTTAAATTTATGATCAATTATCATACAAAATATTTCTTTATAAGTATATGAATTGCAATCATAGTATAAAGGATGCCAATCCCATAAGGATTAATGTATTAACTATTAGCTTTAATCAGTTATGTGTTACCTAAAGATTTAAAAGTTAATATTTAAGTAAATATTAAAAATATATTAAACTACTTTAAATAAATTAATATAAATTAACTATTAAAATTAAATAGGGATATCTCTAGTAACTTTTAATTATTAAAGTAGATAATTAATATTAATGAGAAGATAATTGTATGAAGGTGGATAATAAAATTTATAATGGTAAGTATTTGTCACACCCCGAGCAGCGGGACATGCTCCCACAGTATAGTTATTAATCCTCTAAGATAGGAAATTAATAATTACACTACAAGGGACTTTTAACTTTATCAATTAATCCACCATGTGTTGAATAATTTTAGATGCATCAAAAGTGATCAATAATAATCCTGTCACATAGACATTGTAACATATATTACATGCCATCAATATACCACTTATGAGATATGCTTCAAAATTCATACATCAAAAGATAAAACCATATTAAGTTAGCATACTAATATCAAGTCCTTAGTGGTATTGTGATAATTACATAAGTCTTACAATACAATTGTTTTACTGCTAAATTGATAAAGAAAGAAAATTGCATAAATCTGTCATCATAGGAATCTGTCATGTATTTTGGGTTCTCTACCCAAAATTTAGCTAAAACTTTGAACCAGTTGTTGATGACACTAACCCTCATGATCACCCAAGACATTCGTGTCTGCATTCATCAAATGATAAACGCTGAGAATAATCTCAACGGTGTTATTAAATAATATCAAGCAATGTAATTAGTAAGTGATAATAATAAACTAATCATTCTTACATGAAATAAATACATTCAACAATCATCAACATTCTTTACTAGAGGTCTCTATCATATTTCTATAGTAAATGCCTTTTGTAGTAAAGTATCCCTTCATAGCATGTTCATATTGTGAACTCGACTATGAACTAATATCAAGTGATGAACATGCTATTTGAGGATGCAAAAATGCCTTGCACTTTCCCTCTGATTTATTTTTCTTCCTTTTCATATCAATCTCTGATACCTCTGCAATTGTGCCTAATTTTGTATTGGGCCCAATGTATCAGTACTTCTCGTACCCATGGAACATCTCATTCTTTTAATGTATCGACACTTCTTGTACCCATAAGAATATCTCAATAGTAACTCTGTTTAACTATGTAATCATCCCATCCTTTTGCCTTCACATCACCATGACATGCTATAATTATGAAGAATGATCAAATATACATGTCATAATACATTGATATGGATCATGTCATAATATGAATATAAATTCAATCATATATCATCATGCATTCATGAAATGTTCCTTCAAAGGACCAATTATTGGTCATCGAACACTAGCACAAACCTGCAATGGATTTTTCTTTATCGAAACCCTTTGGTGATACTTATAAATCTACTTTCAATCACCTATAATATTGCAAAGTATTTATACTTAATAAAAGGAGCAATTCATACAAAGAATAATGTCATATTGCATTCTTTCAATTACCTCACATGTAATTCTATATCTTAATATAATTAAGCAAATCATAAAAGGATTTCTAACATTATTTAACTAATACCCAACCTAAAAATATATATACTTATATAATGAACATATAATTTAGTGATATAATTAATAACATAAGAAGATTTCATCATATACTAAGTTATAAGCAAAATACTATTTATTTTTAACCATTTTACAATAAAATTTCATCCTTACTTCATATTCACACTCCTTCACATATTTAACATGCAAAGCCATATTTAATAACATGTTTCATTCATTTTTATGTTTCCTAAAGTCAAGTATAAGTTTCATGGGTCATGTATCAAGTTTTCCTATTAAAAACTACTCAAACCAAGCCTTAAAAGTCTACACAAGTCATGTACAGCTTGGTCCTCACCAAAATGTACATGTTTTAGGATGCCTGCAAGCTACACGAGTTGTGTAAGACTCATCCTCCCCCAAAAACACCCATTTTTCATCATTTTATAGCACTAAAAATACCCCCAAATGGTTCCTTAACTTTCCTAACCCATTCCCATGACCGAAACACCTTAAAAACACTTCTAAAACTTGCAAAAAATATCAATTTAACATAATTTAAAGTTCAATTATTCATCAATTACAATTCATCAAAGTTTTTACTTTACTCAACTCCATCTAAACATGATTAAGTATAAAATGATTCTAATATTCATGGATATACATGATCCCATTCTTATGAACTTCATACACTTACTAGTGATCCAGCGCTAAAATGCATATTTTCATGTATAAAATGGTCCATTTTAGATTAGGAAAGTAGCTAGAACATTTGACTTGGTTATATTTCTATATTTTACATGTAGAAACAAGGAAAAGTAAAAAGGAAGCTAAAAAGGAGTTTTTACGTTGTTTTTGAAGCTAAGGCAGAATACAAGCCGTATGACCAAGGTTTATGAGCATAAGAGAGGGCACAAAGACCTGACGGATTTGATTTTTTGTTTTTAAATTTGAGATTAAATAAGATTAGATTTAGGAGATTCTATCTAAAGATAAGGATTGATATTTATTTTATTTATTTAGTCTATTTTCAATTTCTATAAATAGGAGACTTATTCCTATTATAGGTGTTGAGTAAAGTTAGATTTTGTTTGGTTGAATATTAATATTAATATTATAGTTTATTTCTTTCAAGTATTGAATTTCATTTTTAAATTGATGTTGCCGCCTATGATGCTTGGCTAAGCATTTCTATTTTCTAATCAAAAGCAATATAATTAATTTATTGAAGATCATGTGAGATCAAATCATTCTTAATTTCAATGGTAAATCATTATTCATTTTAATTCTTTAAATCAACGAACCATTATATTTCTTAAGGATGTGTCAAAAATGGTCCTTTGCATGATTCTATTTTATACATATTGTTAAGTGAGTTGTTTGATTCGTAATTGTCACTCGAGTCGCTAAAGTGGTAATCAAAGTGTTAATTGAGGTAGAAGGCTTTTAAATTTCTTTATGAATTAGATGATCTAGTTTGAACATAGCGGAGATGGTTCTTAAGTGTTAATTAGAATCAGGTTCTTTTAATCTTTAATGTAATTTCTGGAAGACTGTGTGAAGCTGATTCCATTGTGTTTATTCAGAAATTAGAGCTAATTGTAGAACTGCTTCCTGGTCGTCTTAATAATAAGGAAGAATTGGTTCATGCAAGGCTTTCTCGAAGTTTTATAACCGGTTTGGTGATTTTATCATTGGATTATCATTGCAGTAATGATCATGATCTAGCAATAATTAATTGTGGCTTGCAATTGGGAAGTTTATCCATATTGATATTTTCTAAAATTTGAATTTCATTTTATTTATTTTTCTCCAATGATTTCAAAATTATTTTATTTTATTTTTATCGCAAAGAATCATAGGTTCATTTAATCCCTGTAGGATCGACCTTTCTTCCACTATTGTAAAATTATTAAATATCTACATTGGGGGAAGTAAGATTTAATTTGTTGGTTTCAACACCTAATCAAATTTTATTACCAGTACTAGGGACAATAACTAATGTTCTTTTGATTTTTTATTTATGACTCGATCTTCTACAAGAAATTTGAGCTTTGATACTAAAATTGAGGAAAGAGGCCAAAAATAGAAGACTAGCCTCTGTATCGAAGAGTTCGAGCATGTACAAAGAAGCAGCTTGTGAGGATGATGTGGATAATGAAAGTTTCAATGAAGTTGTCAAGGCAATAAATCAGTAAACTCTGTGATAAATGGCTGCCGTGCTAATAGATCAGACCCCGCTATGTATTACCTACAAGGATTTGACAGTTCCTTTGGAACTAAAATTTGGATTAATACAACTATTGCCTACCTTTAGAGGATTGGAAAATGAGGATCCTTACAAGCACTGAAAAGAATTTTATATAGTTTGTAATGATACGAAACTACAATGTGTGGGTTTAGAACAAATCAAGCTGAGAGCTTTTCCCTTTTCTCTTGTAGATGCAGCTAAGGATTGGCTTTATTATTTACCATTCTGAATTATGGATACATGGAATGAGATGGTAGGGCAGTTTTTGGATAAAATTTTTCCACGGAAGAGGTTGACTTAAACCAGGAGAGATATTTACACAATTAAGCAGAAGGATGTGGAGAATTTGCATGAATACTGGGAATGTTTCAAAAGACTTTATGCCTCATGTCCTCAATATCATATAACTAGGTAGAATTTAATCCAGTATTTCTATAAAGGTCTGCTGCTAATTGAATAAAAGATTATGGATGCAGCAAGTGGTGGTACTATTATTAACAAAACACCACAGGAAGCTCATGACCTAATGACCATCATGACAGCAAATGCCCAATCATTTTCTACTGAGAAAGAGCCACCTAGAAAAATGCATGAGGTAAGTACTTCTAATTTAGAATCATAAATCTCACAGCTTACCTCTCTGTCATACAAGATTTTATTACCAATTTCAAGCCATCCAAAGTCTGTGAGATTTGCACGCAATCTGATCACCATATTGACAAATGCCCAACAATTCAAGAAGAAGAAGAGGAAGAATAGGCTAATACGGCAAGAGGATATCCTGGACAACTGCAAAGGAAGTATGATCCATTCTAAAATCGTACAACCTAGGCTAGAGAGACCATCCAAATTTGTGGTATGGTAACCATCAGAATAATTTCTAGCAAAGAAACAGCCAACCAAAATAAATATGTATGTCTTTGGAAGATATGATGAAAACCTTAGTTACTAATACGTAACAATTTCAACAGGCCATAGAAACCAGATTCAAAAATCTAAAAAATCAGGTAACGCATATTGCTACTTTATTGTGTAAGATTGAGTCCTAAGGGAAACTTCCATTTGAGGCGAGAGTAAATCCAAGAGAGAGTGCCAATGCAGTAACCTTAAAGAGTGACCGAACCTTGTTAGAAGTTGCTGCCAAAAAATCAAAGCCTGATGTAGAGAAGGAGCTTGAATCAAAAATTTTGAGTTAAAGGAAGGAGAAAAAAAAATACCCAACCAATAGTAGTTTGATGTCTCTTTCTGGAACGGTTGGAGAAAACAAAAAGAGAAAGAGAACAAAAGGAGATCCTGGAAACTTTTTGTAAAGTACAGGTTAGCATTCCCTTATTGGATATAATTAAACAAGTACCCAAATATGCAAAATTTCTCAAAGATTTATACACTAACAAAAGAAAATTAATTGGATTTCAAAAGGTAAGTATTAATAAGAGTGTGTCAGCAGTAATCCAAAGGAAGATGCCATCAAAGTGTAAGGATAAGGGAGTATTTACGATCCCCATAAAATTAGAGAGACTGGCATGTAGAATGCCATGTGTGATTTGGGAGCTTCGATAAATATAATGTCCTCATCCATTTATGAGTCTTTGAATATAGGACCCTTGAAGGAAACCGGAGTAGTGATTTAATTAGTAGATTGGTTGGCGATCTACCCCATCAGAGTTTTAGAAGATGTCCCAGTACAGGTTAACAAACTTATTTTTCTTGCTGATTTTTATGTTGTACAGATGGATAATAAAACATATTCATAAACATCCAATCTTCTGTTAGGAAGACCTTTCCTAATGACAGCAAAAACAAAAGTAGATGACCATGAAGGGACATTGACAATGGAGTTCGATGGAGAGATGATCAAGTTCAATATGTACAATGCCATGAAGTACCATATAGACATCTCCAATGTATGTACTGTGGATTTGTTTGATCCACTCATTCAACAGGTTTTTGAATTAAATGATGCAGATGAATTAAGATTAGCTCCTAAGAATGCTAAATTTCATAAGGAATCGATGACTTTGAAGGAGGAATTACTGCAAGCCATTAATGAATTAAATAGAGAGCTTGAAATTGGATAAAGGCTGAATTTAATTAGCCTAACATACTAGATTATTTTTTTTTAATTTTAAAGGCACCCGAATTGGAACTGAAACCTCTTCCCAACCATTTAAAGTGTGTATTTTTAGGGGACGATGAAATGCTACCAATAATAATTTTTAACAAGCTTTGTGAGGAAGCAAAAAAGGTGCGGGTAGTAATTCTCAAAAAATTCAAAGAAGTAATCGGCTGGACAATAGTCGACATCAAGGGAATCAGCTTATCTACGTGTATGCATTGTATACTATTAGAATCAGACCATAAATCAGTAAGAGAGGCTCAGAGAAGATTGAATCCATAATGATGGAAGTCATGAAAAAGGAAATTTTAAGGCCATAAGATGCACGCATGATTTATCCAATTTCCAATAGCCAATGGGTGAGCCCGGTACACATTGTACTAAAAAAGACAGGAATTACTATGATACGCAATGAAGAGGGAGAATTGGTACCAACTCATATTCAAAACGGGTGGAGGGTTTACATTGATTATCAAAAATTAAATTCTGCTACACAAAAAGACCATTATCCTCTTTCGTTTATTGATCAAATGCTTGAACGGTTGGCAGGTCATACGCATTACTGTTGCTTGGATGAATATATGGGATTCTACCAAATTCCTGTAGCACCCGAAGACCAAGAGAAAATGATATTTACATGTCCATTCGGTACTTTTGCTTTTAATCAGATGCCATTTAGGTTATGCAATGCACCGATAATATTTTAGCATTGTATGGTTAGTATTTTTTCTGATTTTGTTAAGAATATTATTGAAGTATTCATGGATGATTTTACAGGGTATGGAAATTCATTTTACGAATGCCTTAATAATTTATCTAAGGTATTACAACATTGTATTGAGAAGAAAATGGTTCTAAACTATGAAAAGTGTCATTTTATGGTTGACCAAGGATTGATTTTAGGCCATGTAGTGTCAAGGAAAGGAATCAAGGTTGATAAAGCTAAAATTAATATTATCAAATCATTGCCTTACCCCTAAACTATGAGGGAAGTTTGTTCTTTCCTTGGACATATAGGATTTTATCAAAGATTTGTAAAGGATTTCTCAAAAGTTGCTTAGCCACTTTGCAAGCTTCTACAGAAAGAAGTTGATTTTGTTTTTGATGAATCCTGTAAAAAAGCATTCGATCAGCTAAAGGAGATGTTGATTATAGCCCCTGTCATGCAACTTCACAGTTGGAAATTGCCCTTCAAAATCATGTGTGATATGTGTAATTATACAGTTGGTGCAGTACTTAGCCAAAGGAACGGAAAAGAACCATATGTGATAAGGTATGTGTCAAGGACATTGGACAGCGCTTAGTTCAATTATTCGATAACTGAAAAAGAATTATATGCTGTAGTCTTTGCATTAGAAAAATTTCATTCTTATTTGCTTCGTATTAAAGTAATTGTATTTTCTGATCACACAACGCGTAGGTATTTATTGAAGAAAAAGGAGGCAAAGCCTAGGTTAATTCATTAGATATTGTTGCTCGAAGAATTTGATCTAAAACTACGAGACAAGAAAGGATCAAAAAATTTGGTCACTGATCATTTGAGCAAATCGCCAAATTTGTAGCCATGCAGATTCTATGATGAATTTCCCAATGAATTTGCATTAAATATGGTAAAAAATTCCCCTTGGTACACTGACATCATTAATTTTTTATGTACCAGGAATTTACCAGAAGAGCTATCAAGGAATGAGAAAAATCAAATCAAAAGTAGCATAAAATACTATGTATGGGATGAACCTTATTTATGAAAATACTATGCTGATCAGGTTATTCAGAGATGCATTCCAAAAACTGAAGTAAATTATATGCTTCAGTTTTAGCATACGTTTGCATGTGGAGGTCATTTTGGTTCAAAAAAGACAACAATGAATGCCACATCCTCAAGTTTAGGGCATACAGTACTAATGATTTGAGTGGACAAAATTATTCTTTTCAGGATTAAAAATAGATGATCATAGATTAAATCGTATGTGAGAAATAAGTTTAATTCAATAAATGAGGTTGAATGATTAAAATATACGTCAATCAAGGTGAAATAATTTATATAAGCATGAAAATGCATATAAAGGAGAAATTAAGGTAAATTATGATTTTTTATTTAGAGAATGCATAATGAAATAATTGGGTATGACAAGGAATTGTATAAATTAATTATATGGGTGAAAACATCGATGAATAAATATTTGGGTCTGGAGATTTAATGATGGTTTGATATAGAAAATATGAAATATGTTAAATATTTGGTGGAAGAGGTTTATTTATCATACGATTTATAACATAGAAAGGAAAAATAAAGGAACTTAGAATTAAGTTATGATGACATAAAAAGGAAATGAGGATGCAAGTAAGATGTTACTTAAGGCTAATTATAAATTTTAATTATAGTAAGAATGAATAATTATAAATTACAAATATATTTACGGATATGAAAATATTAGAATAAAATTTGTAATTTTTATTAGCTTATGATGAGGTCATAAAGGGATTAATGATTTTATAAAGTTGATTATTGACTAAGTAAGTTAAGAAGAAAGTATTTAATTGATATATGAGCATAAGAATAATATTAAGATATTAATTAAGCATGCAATGGATATGGTTAAAAAGAAAGGGTGATGTGAAAATGAAATTATTAATTGAATCTTAAGTAAGTAAAATGTATTTAAATACTGTAAAATTTAATCTTTGAAAATAAATAAGGAAAGCTTATATTTTATTTGTATGGAAAATTAAAAAAAAATATATTGAAGGTAGTGACTAAAGGGAAATATTATTTTGTATTGGAGCATGGATTTATTAAATGAAGAGTATAATAAATAGATTTAATGATATTTGGGAAGTATTAATGCGAGTATATACAAATTTAAGGTATTTTGGGTAGTGTAATTATGAATGGATAATATTTCAGAAAATAAATGATTAATTAAATAGAAATAAAAGTTAAATTGATGTATTATGTATATATATTGAACAATGTTGGGTAGACATGGACTTTATACGTATGAGCATACATATTTAGGGGTTAATGACGGTGTACCATCATTAGTATAGACCTGCCCTAAAGACATGTTATTTTCCCTACAGTTCTCATACCATATATTGTTCTTTTTCTCTTATTTTTGCAAAAAGGAGCCGACCTTCTTCCTCATTCCTCTTTCATCTTTCTTTTCTTTCATTTTTTGTCTTTCATACTTACCAACCTCCATGAAAACTGCATCCTCTCATCTTGTCCATACGATTTTCTTCTATATCTTTATATACCAGCTAATAACCATGTGTTTCGATTTTGGTTTCGGTTGAAGGCTCCTTGTTTCATTCATTTTCTAACAACAAAAACACCTGTAAAGAAACTATCTAAAATCGCAGTTTCTTTTCTTTCTTCTATTCTTAAGTGTTAAGCTCAAAGCTAGATCTCAGAGTCTATTTCATAGCTAGTCCAAAAACATACATAAAAACAGAAGTATATTCCTTTGTTTCTTCAAACTCAAAACCTAACTTATAAGAACCATGAATTTTCTTGTTAAAGCCACAACTCAAAAGAGTTTCAAACACCATTTTGTTGTTGAGATTGTGACATGCATGTGAGTGTTGGGTGAGGAGTGAAGAATAAACCTTTAAACAGACTTTGGTGCGATGGATGGGTGTAAATCTTAAAGGAGATCACCTTTTATTTTAGGTTTTTTTAGTCTGTTGGAAGGTAAGTAAATTTTGGCATTTTTGATTATTTTATTAGTTTGGCTGAATTGATTAGTTGTTTTATCATGAGGAGGCCGAATGGTTGCTGCTGGTGTTAGAGTTTTAGTTTAGAAATTTAATGATGTAAAGCGTGATTATAATGGATGTGGCGTGTGTGTTGTGTTGGTATTGGTTTTACATTTTATTCTTAACATTACTGAATGCATAAGATGCAAACTCAGGAAAAATGGGGAGATTTAAAAAGTAAATTAACAAGTTTTGGTAAAATCTATAGATTTAAAGAAAGCACTAATAAAGAAATTTAAGATAGCATGAGTTTAAGTTGGGTTCACAGGTGCGTAGGATTTGAAAGTCTAAGGTATAAATTTGCGGTACTGTTTTAATAAATCTGATGATTTAAAATGTGGTTTAAGAATTAATAAACGTTTAATTCTTTTTGGATATGATTTTATGGTATAACTGGTGAATTTAAAATCAAAGTTGCTGCTATTCCAAAGCTATAAGCAATTAAGAGTATTCAATAAGGTGATTGAATTGATAGGATTAAGGAAATTTTAATTAAGATTGACACTTATTATTATGATTAGTTTTATTTGTTAATAATTAATGAGTTGATTTAATAACAAAACAAGACCAATAATTTTGTCTAATAGACAAACGGATGGCAATCAATTAATGGATTTGTATTATTAATATAAAAATCAGATAAGGTAGGGTAACTTATATATACATAAAGACAAAATAATAAATAAGTTAGTAATGATTTAATGTTTAATATATATATATATACACACACACACAGCCAAAAAGAGAATTAAATGTAAACATGATTGATAAATTAAGTTAAATGAGAATTTGTAGAAGTTGTAAAACAATAATTAATTTATGGTAAAGAAAAACATTAATAATTCATTCATTCATTCAGTACATGATTTATATATGATTGTAGAATAAGATTTAATTAAATAAAAACATGAGTTGTTTTTGAAGCATTTATATTATAAGATGGAACTTTAGATTAAGAACTTAAGATAAGGATTTGAGATTT
>CANYBF011085134.1:0-10530 GCA_948192965.1 Dalechampia spathulata
CACATGTGCTACATGTGGCGCACATAGGGCTATATGCGCGCGCATATAGCCCAGAAACCCTCGCGTAGGGCCCATTGTGGTCACTTCCGAGATGCGCCATAAAGTGTATAAGTGTTATTTGATGTGAGGAACAACTTTGCAGAAGAAAGTTTTTCCAAATTCGGTCCCGAAATGGCTCCCGACCAAACGTCTTTACTATGCAACGTCTTTACTACGCACGTTGCATTTTTGACCTATGCGCTCCGCCTCGTACGAGAGGAACGGGATAGGTACCATATGTCCAAGAAAGTGAAAACGACATTTCAAGAAACTTTGCAGTTATAAGTTTTCTAAAATTCGGCCCCGAACATTGAGTTTTGGCTAATGGGCCCAATTTGGGCCCAATAGGCCCATTAAGGCTAAAAAGTGGCATACGGGATGCCGTGAGTCGGGCCTCACGTAGGCACTAGCAGAAATGTGTTATACGCGTCAAGAACACTCAGATTGGTGAATTCGGGTGGTGGGCCCATCTGGGTACTATTCATGATGAATAGTACCCCTATGGGCCCCACAGTGCAAAAGGGGCCGAGAAGTGGCAAATAGCATACCAAGCGTTTCGCCTTAAGTGAGGTGGCAGATAGGGTGTGTTCTGTGCGTACAGAACGCATTGAAGCGGACGATAGTGGGAAGCGGACCCTACTAGTGTTTAACGGGCCCCATAGCGAGGTGAACCTACAAATGTGGCATTCGGAATGCCATGAGATGTGCCTTGCATAAGGCAGCAGCGGAATGTACTCTGTAAGTACAAAATACACAGAATTAGCTAATTGGGGAAGCGGGCCCCACCCGCATACTATTCATAATGAATAGTAACCTAGGTCCAAAATGCAATATTTTGCATTCTGTGTCCTACCATGCGTAAGCAGGTGTGAAACGTATTCTGTAAATGCAAAATACACAGAATGGGTTAATAGGGGCAGCGGGCCCTGTTTCTGCTAGGTGGGCCCCATAGCATAGTTGGCCCAAAAGATGGCATTTGCGATGCTAAGTGTTGTGCCTTGCATAAGGCAGCTGGAAAATGTATTCTGTAAGTACAGAACACATAGAATAGGTTATTGGGGACTGCGAGCCCCGCTTCTGTTTAGTGGGCCCCACCTATGTACTATTCATGATGAATAGTACCCAGGGCCAAAAATGCAATACTACGCATTTCAAGTGTTTTGTCCCCCGTATATGGCAGGGGAGGGTGTTCTGCATGCACAAAACACTTAGAATAGATGGCGGGTCTCACCAGGCGCTATGGTGGGCCCCACCAGTTCTGAAATGTTCCATTCATCAGAACATACAGAGGAAGTTATAGGGGCTTATATGTATAATCAGGATCGATACCAGGGACTAAATCCTAGTCAAATCAATAAAGATCCAAAATCATACAATGGTGAAAAGTTAGGGTCAACAATAGATAAACAAGAAATTGCATTTTAAACCAAATTTTGATTTCATAGGGAATTTAATAATACTCAACTATTTGGATAAATGTATGCATTATACCTGAAATGTTAACATTTAAAGTACTTTGGTAACTCATTTGATTGAAACATCAAAAAATTTATGTATATCAGGTGACGAGGATAGAAAGGTTACAACTCCTATTTTATGTACGGTTAAGGGCAAAGCAAAAACAGGTTTGTGCTTAATAATAATTAACCTGTAAATGAGATTTGGAGGTAAATTATGACCAGCTAAGTACTATCCTTCTATCTCTATATGAAAATTCATGATGTGATTAGGCATCATTTTATCAAATTTTGCTTATATCACTCTAAAATAGGCCTAATCAAGGGATAAATTATTGACCCTAAATTTCATTAATGCATGTTGCATACTTGGACTTTCATCGATTCAGTTTAGTATTAATCCCTGTGCTTGAATCCAAGTGGCATGCAAGGACTTTAACATCCAATAAGTGTTCCTAGCCTATGGAGCATATTGCTTTTTTTAGTCTCTATGCACTTGCACATATTGCCATGCACTCTGCATGTTACAGAATTTGTATGATGTAAGCAACCTCTCTCCCATGCTTAGATGAGGTATGCCCCATACTAGTCCTACCTTTTGGGACATGAATTTTCATTCTATCATAAGGTATACATCCTAATGCATGCATAATGATCGATACATATTACTCTAATTTATGATGTGTTTAGCATATTTTGCTACATATGGTGCATGTATTGAATTTTTATAAGATGTGTGGCATATGTATAGTCACATATGGCATACATAACCTTTAGAAATTAGAAATACCATATTTCCAATCCATTTCTAGCAATTCTACTCATTCCTCCATAAATATCTTTTAGGCATTTATGAAAAATGATCTGGATTTAGTAAAAAAAGGTTAAACTTTGCTAAAATTATAACTTAATTAATTAATCACTATGAGAGGCTTTCACCATGACCTAAAGTGAGGCTTATGATAGATGATACTAGGGGCTTACTTGGAGTAAAAATGTAGTCTTCTTGAGGGGCTACCTCAAGGAATGAAACGCACCTGATACAGGTTATAAGATGGAGTCATCATTAGATGGTTCTGGATTTAGTTCAACTCACCCATAGCATGAGTGCTAAGTCAAACCCTTTAGAGATAGGTTTGAGTGGTGAAGATGTATTCCCTCATATTTTAAGTTTAATTTTACCATTTTAGTTTAGTTAATTATCCTAGGTAGGTGAGCATTCATAAGCATGAAATAAAGTACATAATATAATGTAGCATAGCAGCAATTATAGCAGATGTATCATGGCATAAGCATGACAAATGAAACATGGCATAGGCATAGTATATGAGAATGACATAATATCATAATATAGAAATTATAATAAATATAGCATATGAAATAACATGGCATGACATATGAAGAATGACATGACATATGAGAAATGATATGGCATAGGTATGACATGTGAGAATAACATGACATAGGCATGATATGTGAAATATGACATGACATAAGCATAATATGTAAAAATAATATAGTATAGGCATGATATGTAAAAGATGACATGGTATAGGCATGACATGTGAAAGATGACATGGCATAGGCATGACATGTGAAAGATGACATGGCATAGGCATGACATGTGAAAGATGACATGGCATAGGCATGACATGTGAAAGATGACATGACATAAGTATGGCATGTGAGAAATGACATAGCATAAGCATGACATATGAAAGATAATATGGCATAAGCATGACATGTGAGAAATGATATGACATATGCATGTCATGATATAACATACATCATAGTAGATATAAAATAATGATCATAGTAGCATGAATAAAAATAATGGTTCAAAGAAAAGGATCAAGAGAGATAGGGGATACATGATGAATAATGATAATCATACATGCTAAGGGGGAAACTAATAAAATAGAGACATATTCTATTATAAAAGATCTTTGATGATACAAAAATTCGTGATGTTAAGCAATATCTCCTCCACTTAGGAAAATGACCTTGGGCAGTACGAGCCAAAATACATGAATGAAAAATACAAACAAGCAAATAATGTTAAGCAATAAAGTGAGATGTGGGACACATTTGACCAATTTGATGTCATGTGAGGGCATGAATCAAGTGTCAAAGTTCAATGAATATAATGGCAACATTCATAAAAATACAACAATAAACATAAGTCGAGTCATGAAAATCATCAAAATAAATAATTTTAGGCAAAATCAATTAAGAATATAATTGAAAGATTCAAAAATCACATATGACATCATTTAGAAATAAATCAATATCCAATTAAGCTCAACCATGTTAAGTGATAAATAAAACACAACTAAATAACATTTAATTGAGAAATCAAGCAAATTAATTGATTTAATGGTAAAATAAATGAAAATTGATCATAGAAAATGATTTGAAGGACTCTAATATCATTCAAACATTAATTAGAGATAATTTATATATCTAATTCAACTCCAATCACATTAATTACAACAAATAACAAATTAAAAAGGCTTTTAACTTGAAAATTAATTTTGAAGCCAAAATTCATCAAATCAAAGTAATGTTTGATGAATTTAGATCAATAGGGTTATTATGGAACCTTTAATACTACTGAAAACTTTGATTAGCATTGAAAAATGAGTGAAAATGATTAAAAAATCATGAAATAATGAAAATATGACAATTATGAGTGCAGTATGTACTAAAGATCATGGTTATATATGCAGTATGTAAGGTGATGTGTGCCATATATGGTTAGATATGCGTTATACATAATACACATAAATAAAGTAAAATGAGTTTTTAAGCAAAAACATGAAAAAAATCATAAATTCAAGCAAATATGTGACTATTATAAATCATTCTAACTACAGAAAAGCTAAGAATATTATTATCATATTCATGATTGAACCCAATCAATGCAAAATCACAAACTCATTAAGAAAATCAAGAGAAAAGAGGGAGGAAGAGGCACTCCAACACTTATAAAGTAGGATTAAGCCTTAATCTTGATTCCAAATGAGTTTAGGGAGATTAAGTAAGAATTAATTAGTCTCTAATCCTAATTAATAATTTAATTAAGTGTTTAATTAAGTGAGAAGTGATTTTGGCAAAATTTAGCCTTAATTAATGAATGTTGGACCTCTTTCCTATAAGCATACGAGTTATATTTTATAGGTGTAGGTCAAGTATTTCCATATATAAATTAACAATATAGGATTCTATGAATTCTAAAAGTGATATGCGTAGTATATAGTGCTATATGTTCAGCATATAATGTTATATGCATAGCATATAATGCAAAAAAGTGTTATATGTGCAATGTATAGCAGTATATACACAACACATGAAGGACACACCCTATATACATCCCATAATCTAGGCACCTAAGGATATGCGCTCTAGACCTAATAGCCTTTATTTATACTAAAACAGCATGGTGACATATGGAACATGTTAGATTTGTATGGGAAAAGACCATGCACCATATGCATCTCAACTGAATGTGCATTGCATGTAGCACTATATGCTCCACACATCAAAAAATACATGTTATGTGCTTTACCCTCCACAAGCAAAATGTAACATGCTTCGCATGTCTAAAGTACTCGTTAGAGGCTAAAATGGATGTGTGTAAATCAAAATAGATGTCAAAGACTTGTACTAAGCTGAATTGAAGAAAATCAAAAATTGTAGTAAGTGGGTGAAAATTTAGAGTTTACAATCACATAATTAAGCTCTTAATTAGGTGATTAGTGATTAATTAACCTCTCTAAATCCCTTGACTCATTTCTGAAATCAAGATTTTGAAGTTATTTGTATTGCTGAGTGGTTGGAAAGCCTTTTCCTCTTCTCTTTTCTCTATTTTATTTGATTTATTCATAGATTTTATGATTTTGGTTGCACTTTGATTGGGGTTTGAATGAAATAGTAGTATTAGAGCCTTCTTGTGGCTCTATATAATCTGTGGCAGTCATAAAGTTTACTATTTCATGATCTCATTTATGATTTTGCTTAAAATCATCATTTTTCTTTTTCTAGGAATCAGATGTATGGCGTACATTCATCTATGTATGGCACACATACTTGATTTCATGCTATATTAAATGCATGTACTATTAAATATGGCCCATGTAGCATCCAAGTTTGCTAAAAACTCAATTTTTATTCAAAATTTGCTTATTTTCAATTAAAATGAAGATACTAGTAGCATTTACAACTTCACGATGGTCTAAATAATGTGGAACATTAAACATTTAATGAAATTTGCTTGATTTTAGCCTCAAAAAAAATTTTCAAATTAAATCTTATTTTCAATTGGATTTATCACACCTCTTATGGTGAAATATGCTCTCGTAGAATAATGAACAGTCTCCTAATAAATGGAAACCATCAATTATCTTACAAGGGATGTAATTTTTATTTATTTATGTGATGTAACATTTATAAAGTAAGTCACAAGGTCCAAACTTATATACATACATAATTACTACCTTAACATATTACTCTAGTTGCATAACTTAACCATATAGAAGACTATTATATTTATCCAAGTCCTTGCCATCAAAATGAGTTCTGCTGAACTGGTGCTTTAGGATCCATGTGTTTCCAGCCATCTACTAACCTACATCCATCAAATAATGAATGCTGAGTATAAAACTTAGTGGTGCTATAATCATGAATCATAGTAATTATAAACCAATCAAGAATAATATTCTCAAGTAACTCATGCATATAATTATCATTTATAAACACAGTAGATCCATAACATTACAAAATATTCACTGGGATTTTATAACAAGTCATCTATCATGATTCAACATCACCTGTATCCATTAAATCTATAACCTTTCATGTGTACCTATGAGAAATACAAGTTTCATAATATGTATACTGTATTGTTTTAACATATGCCAATATCTTTCATCATCATTCCTATAAACATTTCCAAACATAATTAAATCATGTAAATACTATAAAGTGTCATACTTTAACTCTGTCGTGTATTCCTGTCATTAGCAATTCATAACATATTAAGGAATACAAATCATTATCTCTGTCTATATATCTCTGTAAATGATCAGCATATAAATGTTATCAATGAATAACATCATGCTCTTAGCATAACATTGTTGCCTATGAGCATAAACTCAATAACTGTATTTCGTATCCTCTATGGTTTAACTATATTCAATGCATTAGAATTGTAAATATCTATTTATGAATGTATCAGTATCATTATATAGTATACTATACTGTACATCATTACTCTATGAATGTCTCTATATAAGTACAATTGTAGTGCATTCATCATTCCATCCACTATACTTTCATGATATATGAATGATAATGTATATCTGTAAGAATGCATTCATGCTTTGTATTCTCCCTCTAATTTTCCTATAACATTTCATTTCTTTTCTATATGATTATGCACAATCTCAATTTGTACTAGGTCCCTCTATGTATTGGTACTCATCTCCCGTAAGAGGGCATTATAACTATATGGTTTAGTGAACCTATTTTTCTTTCTATATGTATCAATGCTCATCTCCCGCAATTATAACTGTATGATTCCATCGTGAGAATCCATCATCTTTATGACCCAGTATGCTTTTATTGATTATTTTCTCACATTCGCTCATTTTCCTCTTTCTTTATTCCTCCATATCATGCCATGAATATGAATATATATATATATATATTATTCATGATATGATATATATGTATTATGTTATAATGCTATGATGATTATATGTAAGCATCATGATAATAATCCATTTCATACATTCAATAACATTAAATATAATGAAGATCATTTCATAACGCAAATACATTAAAAAATTGCTCATTGACCATGATTAATGGGTTGTGATATTATAATCCATCAATTATAAATCACTATTAACTATTCACTATAAAAACATGGTACATCATAGATAACATACCACATTTAATATAACTATAAACTATAATTATGGTAACTCGCACATTATTATCTTATAACTATATAACATTGTGATATAGTAACAACTTTTCATCATAAGTCATTATACACATTTCATATCTTACAATCTTTTATAAAGAAAGAGCATAAACATCATATAATATCTCTATCTCTATGATAATTCATCTGTTGACCTCATTTAGTAGGTCATCATATCATATATCATCAAATAAAATCTCTATAAACATGATGCTTTAACTATCGACCTTATTAAACAGATCATAATATCATACAGTGCAAACTATACTCTTTAGCATTCACTTTCAATTTAACATTGATCATGCATGTTCATAGTATAGTAAAAATATCAAATAAAACATATAACTATATGTCAATATCAAGGTAAGTTAATAACTTACCAATCGATCCTCTAATAAAGAATCAACTAATAAATAGCACAAACATGTTTTTGCAATTCCATTGTATCCATAATGAAATAATGCTACCTTTGTCCCTTTAATGACGCCTGTGGCAACATTATCACTCAAGCATTTAAGAATAAAATCTATAGCACTATTAAAGCATTTAGCCATATTAAGATATCATACTTTTATTTCAAAGAATAAATCATGTAACTTATAACTTTTAAGCATTCATATCTATTCATAACATGTAGCTATAGTTTCACTTTAATTCATCTTGAACATGTAAGCATGAATTCATCTTATAGTATTCCAAATTTCACTTATAATGGTTATATTAGTATTTTGGCCATTTCTGGTGTATTAGTCAATATTGCTTACATAAATGTATAAAAGTACCATTGGTTTCCTTTTGATAACAATACACACTACTAATGTCATACATGCCTCAACTCACTCATATGTTCATGTTCAAGTACTTGTATTAGTCATACTTAGACATAATAATATGTAAGGCATATATTTTGATCCATTATGCATATTACTATTCATTTAGCAATGTGCACTATTCAAGCATTTATACAATTCAATTTAACCATTTTACCACACAATTTCATCATTATACTTCCTATACACATTTATTCAAGTGTTTAACATGCAAGGCCACACTTAATAACATGTTTCATTCATTATGTTCATACCTTCTTAATGGTCTTATGAAACAATTCATTAACCATGCATAGTACTCATATTTAGGCCTCTATATTATACACATATTAAAGTATTAATCCTTTTAAATAAGGTACCAAAACATGTGCAATTAAAGTATGCAAGTTCATATGTCAAAACCATAAATTTTTTATTTCCATTTCTATACCTTCATACATGGCATCCAAATTTTGTATAATCAAATGACATCAAACTTATGCACAATTTATACCATTAGAAACCAAACTTAATAAGCTTTAATTTGAGTTACCATATGTAATTTTTAAACATCATTAAGGCAATCAAAAGTTGATTTGTTGTGTACCCTTAAATTCTGCCCTTAAAATCTTATTTTTGCATATATTAACATACTTCACTTAAATGGACTTGTAATCAATTATTCACTTATTCAAATTTACATATTTCCATACCATACACTCCTATAGAATAGAACATAAACTTACATTAAAGTTCACATATCATTTTGCATGCAAACTACCTATGGAAAATTACACTTTTGCATAATACACTAAAATACGCATTCTTAACATACCACTTACTTGCACAATTTTTACCTTTATCATAACTTATTCATTTATCCACTTTTAATGTGTGAACATGTTCTCCTAAGTCTTAAATTTAATTAATATAATTATTTTTACAAATAAATATCTATAACTTACACAATATACAATTTTTACATAAGACACATAAGTGTCTTATATGCTGCCTTTATGTGCTTTTATGCATACCTTTCTCATTTAACATTCAATCCACCTTGAAATCATACCATACTAAATGTACACATGCATATACATGTTACACACAATTTTAGATCCAAATGACCAATAATCATGCACTTAAATTCTATGAAAAATAAGTTACATAAAGTATGCATCTATATTACCCCCCTTTTATAAACACCTTAACAATTTTCATATAATTTCATTTTCAATTACTTGTTCATGCTATTCATCATCTCAAACCACCTTAAACATATAATTCACACCTTAAGGCATAAAATACATGATCATACACAAGAAGCATGAGTTAGGGTTCATTACTTAAAACAAAATACATTAGACAATATATTGCATCAACTCTTCATTATACAAACTCAAAAACCCAATATGTTGTCCTTTCTAATAAACTCCCGAATCTCATACAAAAATGGTAGAAAAATAAGAAGAGAAGGATACATGAAAAAGGATCCAATCAAGCACTCAAATGATCAACCTACCTTATTTAATCTTTATTTTTACTTCATTATGCTAAAACAACAAAATCAAATACAAATAGAAGAAGTGATTTGATTATAGAAAAGAAGAAATGAGGATAAGAGGAAGCCAAAAATGTGGAATCAAGAAAGATCTACCTTACCTACCACATACATTTCCTTCTCTCCATAAAAATCCACTAACATAATATTTTAATGTATCTAGACTTATAACAAAACAAATAATGCATTTAATTATCCAACCACTTAAGATGCATAATATAATAATACTCCACTAATAATATTAAATACATTATACATAACCTCACTTCATATATATTGTATAGTATAGTATATATGTATATTTATATGTATACTAGTAATAATAATTAATTTAATAATTATTATCCTAGCTTTTATTTTATAATGAAAAAACTTAGAAAAATACTGATATGTGCCATCACGTTGTGAGCGTCGGTTTCTGCCAGGGCCTAGAGCGAGGCTTGCGAAAGTCACGGACCGAGGACCGCACTTGGAGCGAAAGCGTAGTCTTCCTAAGGGGTTCCCTTAGGGGATGATACGGACTCGAAAGAGTTGCAAGGAGTCACCACCGGATGGTTCTGGATTGGTCCAACCGACCCATAGCATGAGTGCTAGTTAAACCCTTCAGAGATTAGGTTCAGGTGGTGGAGATCTATTCTATGAGTTTCCAAAATCGATTTTACAATTTTAGTTGGG
>CANYBF011085328.1:0-28492 GCA_948192965.1 Dalechampia spathulata
GTGGCTCCCCCGACCAAAATAAAACCAACAGCTAAAGGAACCTAAACCCAAAGCCCTCTACACAGTTTTCATAGCTTCCGTCCCCCACCATCCCCACTTACTCAATTAAATTACAAGACCCTCATATCCCACTTAGCATAACTTAGGATATAATAAATCCCCCAATACGTCCACTAGCACAATCAACATACTATAATTTATAAAAACTTAATATATATGGTGAATAAATTACAATATTAATTATAGCAATAATATTAATAATCTTCTACTAACTCCAATCTCATAAATAATATATATATATATCTATACATATATGTATAAATACAAATGACCATATAATTGTATTTACCTAATAATAATCTCCACTCCATTGTAATTCTATGGTTATTAATATTATGATTCCACTACAAAGAATGATTAAATAATCTAATAATTAAATAACTTACTTAATTAATAACAAAAATAATAATATTTACAAAAATAATTAAGCATAATTTATTTAATTAATATCGATAAATCAAATAAAATAAATTAGAATAATTAAAAACCTTAATAATTTAAATAAGATAACATATATCTTACTAATTAATTTACCAAAACACTAACTAAAATAATAATATTAAATATCGCATTTTCCATAATTAACTTAATTGAAATAAAATAACGCTTCATCGCTAATATGCTAGAATCTTCTAATCATAAATACTACACTTAATATTTCAATTCATCCACTAACGTAATCAAGCATATAAATTCATCGAGCTAAATAATTATGCGTCAACAATACTAGAAGAACCAACTCAATCAATTAATAATTCACATATCGAATATGCAATTATGATATGTTTAAGCTATGTGTGTGCGGACGTGACAAGTGTCTAATCATAATTAAATTATAAATAAAATTCAGTTATCTTATTATAGTATAACTATAAATAATAAATAAAATGACTAAATAAATTCATAGTAATTAATCATAATAATTATGCATCTCCCTTATATAAATATACTAGCATCTCCCTTATTTTAACTTTTTATATATTTATGTGTATATATATATATACATATATATATATATATATATATATATATATATATATATATATATATATAACTATGTCATCCTTATTCCTCCAAAATGTCATGCTAATGATTTATGATGCATGATTTCATCGTGTATGCATCTATGTAATACTGACACAGTTGTAAATCAATGACATTCGATATATCTATAAAACACATTTCCAATACTAATAAATAATAATTAAATATTTATAATATTTTTTTACAGTGCAAAGCTTGAATAATCCAGCCTTTTATTTTACCTACATTTACATTTATAGACTAGTTATTATTAGGCATAAACTTGTTTTAGCTTTATCTTTATTTAATAGAGAAGTAGGGGTGGCAATTCCCCTATTTTCCTCTCCTGTTTTAAATAAAATCATTTAATGTTTTGGTCACATGGATTATATAAATACTGTAACTTTATTAAGTCAAGTTGTAGTATGTGTGCCTGAATTATAATCTAAGTTATTCTATTTAATATAGCATGTACCTAAGGTATCAAGTAACAATAAATTTTAATTCTAACTTATGATAACATGTGTAAGAATATCAGGAATAAGGTTATGCACACAAAGGTACATATATGTTCTTTATCAGTTTTAACTTACTTTAGATACAACTTGACAAAAATGTTATATTTAATATTATTTCAGCAATGGGTTACTCATATACACTACATGTAATTCTCTTAATTTCCTCATTTGACATGTATAATTATTTTGGCATATCAACTAAGCATTCATGTAAGTACTCCATGCATTCATGTGCATTTTTTTTAATACATATACATCTTACTTTAATTATCTATATATGTATATATACATTGCGTAAATAATACTTATTTTTATAGGCATATACATATGTTATTGAGGATTATACTAGAATAATTATTTGACTACATTTATAGTGTTTAATTCTTTGAGTTGGATCGCTTTAGGTTATGCATTGGGGTATTCAATACATGAACTCGTCAAACATTCTTAACCATCGTTATAAATATACATCCACTACCATCATATTTCCTTCCTGCATAAATTGAACATATTTACGTAATGTTAAAGTTTATATGGGAAGGTCTATAAAACACTTATAATCGCATCATCAGCCTTACCAGAAACGGATCTAAGCTTGGTTATTACTATTAAACTTAGATTTATGTGACTCCATTCATGGTGTTTGTTAACAGCATAAGGGATCCAATGTTATTTACCTAATTCAATTTAAGAATGTACTCTTCCATTGGATTTTCACACCTTGTAAAACATTTCCACCTGATGCAAGAGTATCACAAGCACACACTATTTAATCTCCTTGCTCACCAACTGTCATAGCCCATTAGTTTGATTAACTATTAGTTAAGCTTTATTAGTCAGCCTTTCTTAGTGGTGGATTAATTATAAGTCAATAGTGCATTGTATTAAGAGCAACACCCCATGAAATAATGTCCATTTTACTTATGAGTTGTGACCACTTCATATGCTAGGGGATTGTGGCAAGTTACGGTCCACTCCAGAGTAATGTGGGTGCATGCACCACCTCTCAGCTCCATAACCCGTTCTCTATTGTATCAATTATAAGTTCTATACATTTGGACACATACAGATTTATAGAAATGCTACCGTAAAATTTTCAAAAGATTTATAGATTAAGATTACTATCAAATGAATTTAAATCCTATAATAGTGACTCTTATATTAACACGTAATGTTAAAGCTACATCAGGAACTTCATATCTAAAAAACTAGATGTGCAACTCAGCTTCTCTTTACACCAAGTTATTTTAAGATTTTATTAAAAGACTATTTCTCTCTCTATCTTAAATTAGTTCGCTAGCTTTAATATGTGTGTATGTGTATTGTCCAACTTAATTCTTTATAAGGGGAATACATGGATCCTATATGTTACATATTAATACATTTATTTATGTTAAGGTTTTCCATTTAAAACCTAGGCTTTTGACAACTAGCAGATATGAATGTTGATTTTCGTCTACTGTACATGCTTAACTCTTATTCAGTAATCTACTACCAACACACACTCATGAATCTATACTCATCCCTTATGCTTACATAATTCAGGTATTACTTAACAAAGAGTGGAATTCATATGCATAACTTGCTTAAATTGTGCCATAATTCCACAAACAATAATTATTATCTCAGTGATAATATATGAGGGCCATACACAACTGAGCAACAGAAGTTCACATCACGTATATATTACACACCTCAGTTTAGTGGCTAGGTACAGTTAACATTACGCAATTAGTTACTAATTCCATAATTTACATCAACAGTGGATAGAGTTCAACATAATCTCCCTATTCAATGACCTCTTACACACACACACGTACATACTCTAATTCTTTCAAGCATACACACATGTAATCACTTTAACCATTCTTATATCTATAACCTGATACATTAATAAAACAAAATACAATACCTAAAAATTTTGACTCATATAAATAAATATACACACATGCATATTTAGAACTAGAAATTGGATCCATCTAATCATTACAAGTTTACCTTGACTTCTAATAAGAGAATTTTTAACCCTTAAGTTAATCCCAAGGAGGAGCCAATCTAGTGAGTCCCTATCCAATCCCACTAAATAAATCCTCCTTCTCCTACCTCTATTCCCTTATTTCAAACACTCAAGATGTAATCCAGCATCCACTGCCTTAGTTAACCCCTTTACTATCCTTCATAAGGCAGTGACTTATCCACTTTCTTTCTTTCTTTATATATATATATATATATATATATATATATATATTAACGAACTATTATAACAACTTAAATGTTTATATAGTTAATTAATTAGCAAGCAACATATACTCTCCATCTTTATAGCATTTGTTATTATCTTGTTTGGTATCATTGTGCACTTCTTAATTAGAGTATTATATGATACACATATAACTTAATTAGGACTATTAACTGGTCCATACTAATGTCTGTAGATACATAAATAAATAAATAAGCAAATAAATAAATACACAAGTAAGTTAACTAATTATTAAATCAAGATCAGATTTATTTATATAATATAAATCTTAATGGATTTTATTATATGATTCATATTTGTACTTGATCAATTACTAACTCATACCATAGTTAACCTTTAACATATGCACCCTTCATTTTGTGCATGATGAACAACTATCATTTATATATTTATATTCAGACATATTTAACTAACAAATACAATAACACCAATATGAATCCATTTAGTTCTTTACATCTCAATTTATTTATCACATACGATTTCTATCTTCATCAGTCCATACGCTAAATCACATAGACATACATGAGTATAATAAATTATATATATAATTTTATACTCGTTAATTATGTTATTCATTTCCCTCTTTTCTTTTTATTTTATCGTATAATTTATTAAATAATATCAATAGATAATACCTTATGACTAATAATCCCTTAGCAACGTAAGTTATATTTCTATACAATATCAAAAACATAGATATTTATAAAAAAGGAAATAAAATAATAATAAAATAATTTAAATATTAAATTATTAATCTTATTTAGTAAATCATTGATTATACTAATGACTTTAGTTGCTAAAATCAAAAATATAACCAAACATAATTATGATCATAACTAAAGTAATGGTGGTGAGTGTGTATATGCTAGTTTAATAAAATAATCTTAGAGTTTTATTTTTAAAATTTTAGTTTAAAATTCAAAAATAGTCAATAAAATATTAAAATAATATTTTCAACTATTTTTCTCCCTCCCTTTTTAAAAAATGAAAACTTATAGTATTTATAAGAAAATCAAGGAATTAAAAACCTTTAGCCTTTCAATGTAAGAAAATGAATAGTTGCTAGCGTAACCTTTTACCTAAAAGAATTTTTAGTGCAACTTTTTATGCAAAAATTTACTAATGCATATTTTTATCAAAATTCTAAAAATTGATAAAAATTAGAAAATTTTGGCTTAATCATTGTTCATCATTAGGTAAAAAGATCAGATAAAAATTAGGTGTGAACAACATTCTCGTATTTTACACATTTATATTATTTCCATATTAAGAAATATTGAACATATTTATCTACAGGTAGAGATCAAGGAATGGTGCCAAATTTTTTATAGTCAATGAATAATGTTTGATGTCATGATTATGATGAGATATATTAATATGAATGATATTTTTGATATTTTGAAAATTGGAGTTATGTCATGTGTATTGCACAACAATATTAATTATTTGATTCATTATCTATATCATTTTCTATAACCATTTTTAAACATTTTTATTCTAATAGAATATTATTATTACATATATTATTTAAAATTCTATTGCAACATGTAACTTTAATCTTAATAAAATTTTACTATTGTACATATTTTATTTATAATAGAATTTTTATCATGTTAAAATTTTATTATGATACCAACTCTTCTATGCAACAACTATGAATCTTCATTAATTGAAACTAAACACTTAGCATCCTCATTAGTAAGTGAGTTTAAATCAATCACATAAATATTTTTAATTGTGTCACCTTGAAAAATAATTTTATTCTCTAAAAAGACTAGATACATAACATACTTTAGGCTCAAATACTATCTTAAAATCATTATTATATAATTGATTAATGCTTAACAAATTATGTTTAAGACCTTCTACTAATGAAACCTTATTAATTAATGGAGAGATATCCTTATAAATCTTACCATTGCCTACCACTTTACCTTTGACATTATTACCAAAGGTAACATTGCTAGCTTCCTTCCTTTCTAAGTTGGTAAAGCAGCTAGTATTTTCAGTCATGTGTATGGAGCATCCATTATCCATAATGTTACTTATTGGAGTTCATCAAGGATTTCAAGCATATCTACAAAACACAATCACTTTAGTTTAGGTATCCAAATATATTTGGATCCTTAAGGGTTAGTTACACAAGAGTCATTTGAGATATAATCTTAATAATTAAACCTAATTATGCATTTATAATTAGTGTGACCATGTTTACCACAATAATGGTCTATTCCGTAAAATGGTTTTGATATATCTTTATTATTGTCACTTTTTTATGGTTTAAGCTTAAATTGTTCTTTTTATTCATATATTAAGAGTGATTAGCTTTGCAAGCACATTAACATATTCATGCCTTTTATGTGAATTATTTGGTCTAGTAAAAGTTGAAGTTTGAACCTTTTTATTCACACCTTTCTTTTAATTTTCCCCAAGAGATTAAGAAGAAGTCTTAAGAAAAATTGGTTCTTTAGATAATAGAGGAGAACTTGGGTTATATCATATTCCTTCTCTATCACCTTTAACCTTTTGACACCTTAAGAATTGTGCCCATTTTGACACCTTCAATGTCAAACTTCAAAAGATTTTCTTTTAAAAAATCATTTTCTTTTATCAAATTAATGTTTTGAGATTTTAAATTTTCATTTTCCCTTTTCAAAACTTCATTTCATTTTGAAATTTTCTTAATCTCTTTATTAGCTTTTCCAAGATCATTTTTGAAAGTAGTAAGCTTATGAATCCTTTTTAATAAATAACTATTTTCTTTTATAAGAGATGAATATTTACTTTTAAAAATTTTGTGCTTAATAGGTAATTGCCAATAATTTTTTAAGGATAGTTTCCAAGGTATCTTATTCATCATCCAATTCATCATTATAATAAGCAAGTGAAGAACCTCATCATTCTCTAGCTCATCCTTAAGTATCATGAAGCAAAGATTTATGGTGTTCTTATCCTCTGATGCCTCATCATTAGAATCATTATCATCATCCTATGTTGCTTTTAATGCCTTCTTCTTGAAAGGTCTTGATGATTTCTTTAGCTTAAGGCACTCACTTCTTATTAACCTAGTTTGTTGCACTCAAAGCAAGTGATTTGACTTTTCTTTAAGTTATATTTCTTGTTTTGATCCTTTTTTACTTCAAAAGGTTTTTTGGATTTTTTTAAACCTCTTCTTTTTTAAAATCAAATTCTTCACTTTATTAATAAATATAGCCACCTCATCATCAAGATCATGTTCAATTAATAACTCATGATCCTTACTTTCTTTGATGGCCATAAGAGCAAGTCCCCTTCTCATGTCCTTTTTTAAGGTTTTAAGAGTGATTTCATAAGTAAGAAGCTTTCCCAAAAGAATATTAGTGGAAAGTATGGACAAGTTATTTTCTTCTTCAATATAAGTTACTTTAGCTTCCCGATCTTTCTTTAGTAACACTCTTAATATCTTATTATTTATATCCTATTTAGTATAGGCTTTTCCAAGCTTACCATTAGTGATCACTATGAGTCTATTGTACATCTCTAAGATGTATTCATTTATCATTATAATGAATAATTCATATTGATAAGTTAACAATTGAACCTTCTTGATTTTCACTAAATTGATTACTTCATGGTATGTCTTAAGAGCATCCCATAGTTGCTTTATTATCATGCAATGGGACACCCTTCCATATTCTTCTCTTCTTATAGCATAATAGAGAATGTTCATTATCTTCTTATTTATAGCATTTGTGTTTTGTTCCTTTTTAGTCTAAATGCTTCTTGCCTTCAAGGTGATGAATCCTTAAATAATGATTATTAGAGGAGTATAGTCAACTTCTACCAAACCTATAAGTCCATATTATTACTTTCAAAGAATACTTCCATTTTATCCTTTCAATAAGGATAATCCATCTTGTCAATGAATGGTGGTTTAGTGTATAATTGACAAAATGGTGGCTTAGTGTAGAATTGACTATCTAGGATTTTGTGTTACTATGATCTTTAGCTTAAAGAAATTAATTATTAAGGAAATTAGAATACCAATTGAAATTCCAAAAAAGGCAACATAATTTATAATGGTTTGATACATAATTTACTTACATCCACTTACCTAAGTAAAGACTTAGGTTTCCATTAATCTTTTAATAAAGATACAACTCTAGAATCTCAATTTTAGATATGACTTTAGTGTTTTCAAAGGATTATGCTTAAAACTTTATAACAAGAGTCAACCTCACTATTTTCTCTTTCAATATAATAAAAATCTTAATAATATTGCTCTCATCAAACCCAAATAAGAAAATTAATGAAAGCACAACAAAGAACTATAAAATTAATTATAAGAGAGAACAATAATTACTTAACAAGAAATGAAATTGCTTATTAGAAATATTTCTTAATATTAAATATTTTTCTCTCATTATAAATGTCTGTCATTAATGCATTTGAACTCATCATGAGCTATTTTAAGTAACTATAGAAAAAGCAATCCACAAGTCATGTATGATCATATGCAAGACTATACATGTTATTAAACAAACATGGTACGATCATACAACTATTTATTGCCTACATACATTAATGTAAAACCTAACCTATGCAACTTATAGTAAGTAACTGAATAATCATACCATTGATTATTGCAAATTACTAAAAATAGCTAAAGGAAATAAGCATAAAATATTCAATAATTACTTTAAGCATAATTATCATTAATGATAGAGGTGTGATATGATCATATTATATGTTGTTATTGACAAGAAAATTAGTAGACATAAATATAATTGCTAATATCAAAATAGGTTTCTTAATACATAGTTTTAATGAAAAAAAATTTACAATTATAAATATCATTTTTATTATAAGATTTTTTTCACTTAAAATTTTATCATTATAAATATTATTTGAAATTCTATTATAAGTTTTGTTGTTATTTAAATTAAAATTTATAATACTTTATGTAAAAATTGATGCTTTAATTAAATTTTTAATAATAAATTCACATAAATTGTCACGCCCAGCCCATACCTGGAGTAACATGCTCCCGTAGTATACACAACGACCTCCCGCATGGAAAACCGTTACATATAATACAAGGGATACGTAATGTACATATAAATTTCGTATGGGGACCTCATGTATAATGGTGGTGCTAAAGTCGCAACATACTAATATAGAATTCGGATGTCTTAACATACATTCAATTGAATGAACATGCTATATATATATATATATATGCGGATTCATCACTATACATAGGGTTCTGGATAATTACAATATCCCCAACAAAATTACCACCAAAATACCAATATATACTACCTCTATGATTTGTACAGGCTACAACAACAAGCTAAACAAAAATGGAGCATGTGCGGCTGTCCCAAGACCACCTCGAGAATCGAATTGCTGTCAAAACCAACTCTCTCCACTGACATGAGCAATCACTTCTCGGGACCCTTAACTGTAGGCTCAGAACCTGCATCCATCAATTGATAAATGTTGAGTCAAAGACTCAGTGGTGCTAATATCACATAATCATAATATATAAACAACACACTGTCAAACCACATGTCAATCAGGCACATACATACAAAGATGCAATGACATACCAAATATTCTCTCTTTTCATCTCCCTCATTCCTTTCCATACTCATACACTCCTGTGTTTTCCCATCATTGTGCACAATGCTCTACCATGCTAAGTCCCTGTATGTACCGGTACTCAACTCTCAAAGGAGAGCATTCACTATTCAGGTCTTTAAACCCCTTATCTTTTAAACTGTATGTCTCGAGATTCAACTCTCGTAGGAAGGCACTGTAATATATACGATTCCATTATGGAACCCTGTAATATATGACCTAGCATGCCTTTTTCCTATCCTCTCTCACTCTCTTTCTTTTTATCCAGGCTCCCTCGTTTCATGTAGATGCATCAATGCCAAGTTATCACGTAACATAATAAACAGGGGATGCCTTTTAAGCAATCATCGAGCTCATATCATAAACACATAATCAACATATGGGAATTGATCCCCAAGCATCAATTTCTTAACAATACTTGGCCTAGAAGCAAGAAAAGAAGCAAATAAAGCAACTAACACAAACTAGCACTAACTAGCATAAACCTGGGATAAGCTCCTTCTAGACCGTAGTCCGTAGACCAATCACTAAACTCGTTGCTACAAGCTCTCACATCGTAAAAATAGTAAGGAAACTAACTTCTACTGTTATATTAAGTATGGAAGGGTTTAGAAGAGTTTAGAAGGGTTTTGGAATAGGAAAAGTCAAAGAAAAGTCTAAGTTTATCCTTTTAAAAAGTCACTCTTAAGTCGCGTACGGCCGTACCAAGTTTCGTATGCATGTACCAAACTAAAAGTCCTGATGCTCTAATTTCCTGCGAGCAGTGGTACGCCCATACCACCCCAAACTGCCTGACAAACCAATTTTCCTGTGAGCAATGGTATGGCGGCACAAGTGATTGGTGCGCCCATACCATCTCTAAGATATCCATACCCGTACGGATATCCGTATGCCCGTACCGTACCCTAAAAATTAGGACATGCACCATTTGGATCCTTACTCTCCCGGTACCGGCTAAAAACACTTCAAACCCAACTTAAACATAACTAAATAGTTATCCCCCATCCAACCAAGAAGTCATGCTTCCTAATAAGGCGACAGCATCATAAACAACACCACCATCAATATCACACATCCATATAAACATACATACATGCATACATACATACATACTATCAAAACCAAGAATACATCATAAACAATACAACATTATATACCAAAACACATACGCATACAGACCTCTATACATATACCATACATGTCACTCACATGGATGTGACAACTCTCTCCCCCTAAAAAGAAATTTCATCCTGAAATTAGAACCGAACCTACCAGTGAACAAGTAGGGATACTGCTCTCTCATCATAGATTCCCATTCCCATGTGGCATCTTGACCTGTGTGATGGTCCTACAATACCTTAACCAAAGGTATCTGTTTGTTCCTTAATTACTTAACTTCCCAAACCAAAATCTGAATCAGTTCCTCCAAATAAGACAAGTCAGGTTGAATCTCAATCGATTCCACTAGAAGCACATATGTAGGATCAGATCTATACCTCTTTAACATAGAAACATGAAATACATTATGAATCCGGTCTAATTATGGCGGTAAGGCCAGCCTGTAGGCCAATGGTCCCACTCTCTCAAGTACTTCATACGGACCAATGAAACGAGGACTAGATTTACCTTTCTGATCGAATCTCATAATCTTCTTCCAAGGAGATACTTTCAAGAACACTTTATCTCCTACATTATACTCGATATCACGTCTCTTTAAGTCCACATATGACTTATGCCAGTCAAAGGCGGCTTTCAACCTGGACTTAATCAACTTCACCTATTCCTCTGCCTATTGCACAAGCTTAGGTCTAATTAGCTTCCGCTCACCAACTTCATCCCAATGAAGGGGCGTCCTACACCTTTGCCCATACAAAGCCTCATAAGGAGCCATTTGTATACTCGATTGGTAACTATTATTATACGTAAACTCGATTAAATACATATATTGATCCTAATTACCTTCCCACTCAAGAACACAGCCACGTAACATGTCCTCCAAGATCTGAATCACCCTCTTTGACTGACCATTGGTCTGGGGATGAAAAGCCATACTGAAATGTACTTTCGAGCCTAAAGCTCTCTGAAAAGCTCCCCAAAACCGAGATGTAAATCATGGATCTTTATCCGACACGATAGACGACGGAATCCCATGCAATTGGACAATCTCCCTCATATACAACTCTACCAATCTCTCTAATCCGTAATCCGTATGCACAGGAATGAAATGAGTCATCTTGGTCAACCGATCGATGATTACCCAAACGACATCATGTTTTGCTTGTGTCAACGGCAACCCCGTGATAAAATCTATCATAATCTGATCCTATTTCCATTCCGGCATCGATAACAGATTAAGTAGTCTAGTTGGCACTTGATGTTCCGCCTTCACTTGCTGACAAATCAAGCACTTAGTCATATAATCTGCTATATCCCTCTTCATGCCAACCCACCAATAGTACTGCCTCAAATTCCAATACATCTTAGTACTACCGGGATGATAAGCATATGTCAAACTGTGGGCTTCTTCTAGAATCTGTCTCTTCCATTCCTTGTCTGTTGGGATATACAACAGTGTCCTATGCCTTAAATTACCATCCTCATCCATAGTAAACAAAGTAGTCTTACCCATCTGTACCTTCTGCATCTATTTCTGGTATTCCATATCCCCAGCTGCACTTCTCTGTATCTGGTCTGTCAACCTAGGCTTCACTTTCATCTGTAATTATGCTAAAATACAATCAGACTGCATCGTCAAGGTAGCATCCAATTATTGCATCTCATAAACCAGTACCAATGAGGTCTATTTCATTCTGATGAACATCTTCCAACTCAATGCATCAGCAACTGAATTAGCTTTCCTTGGGTGATAATCTATCACACAGTCATAATCCTTAATGAGCTCAATCCAGCGTCTCTGCCTCAAGTTCAACTCTTTCTACGTACCCGGATACTTCAAACTCTTGTGTTCCATGTATATATAGCATAGTTTACCATACAAATAACGTCGCCAAATCTTAAGAGCAAAAACAATAGATGCTAGCTCCAGATCATGTGTGGGATAGTTCCTCTCATGCGACTTCAACTGTCTTGAGGCATAGGCAATCACCTTACGATCTTACATCAGAATACATCCCAAACCATTTAACGATGCATCACTATAAATCACAAATACTTGACCCGGAGTGGGTAGCGTAAGAACTGGAGCTCGTATCAAACACTCCTTCAATTGCTCAAAACTCTTTTGACATTCCTCCGACCAGACAAAAAGAACTTCCTTCCATAACAATGTCATCAAGGGCAAAGCAATCATGGAAAATCCCTTAACAAACCTCCAATAATACCCAGCCAAACCTAAGAAACTACGAACCTCGCTGACATTCTTGGGAATCTGCTAGTTAAGCATAGCTTTTACCTTGCTAGGATCCACTCTGATTCCCTTTGTAAAAATCACATGACCTAAAAAGGCTACTTGATCAAGCCAAAAGTCACACTTCAACAACTTCCCATACAACTGCTTCTCCCTCAGTCATTGCAACACCAATCTCAAATGATGATCATGCTCCTCTCGCGTCTTGGAATACACAAGAATGTCGTTAATGAACACAACCATAAACTGATCCAGATAATCAGTAAAAACCATGTTCATCAATGCCATAAATGTCGCAAGTGCATTCATCAAACCAAACAACATCACCAGAAATTTGTAATGCCCATACCGAGTCCTGAATGTCATTTTCGCCACACTACCTTCTTTCACCCGTAATTGATGGTATCCCGATCTCATATCAATCTTAGAAAACACTGTTGCACCCCTAAGTTGATCGAGCAAATCATCAATACGCAGAAACAGGTATTGATTCTTAATTGTCACCTTATTCAACTGTCTGTAGTCTATACACATCCGTATAGACCCATACTTCTTCTTCATAAACAATATAGGTGCACCCCAGGGTGAAACACTCGGGCGAATAAACCCCTTATCCAGTAAGTCTTGTAGTTGCACCTTCCGTACGCCCGTACCAAACTAAAAGTCCTAATGCTCTGATTTCCTGCGAGCAGTGTTACACCCGTACCCCCATTTGGTACACTCGTACCATCCCAAACTCCCCAGCAAACCAATTTTCTTGCAAGCAATGGTACAGCCGTACAAGTGATTGGTGCGCCCGTACCGTCTCCAGGAACTCCAAACCCCTAATCCTTTGAGCTTGGTACACCCGTACGGATATCCGTACGTACCGTACCCTAAAAATCAAGACATGCACCATTTGGATCCTTACTCTCCTAGTACCTGTTAAAAACACTCCAAACCCAACCTAAACACAACTAAATAGTTGTCCCCCATCCAACCGAGAAGTCACATTTCCCAATAAGGCGATAGCATCACAAACAATACCACCATCAATATCACACATCCATATAAACATACATACATGCATATATACATACATACTATCAAAACCAAGAATACATCATAAACAATACAACATTGTATAGCAAAACACATACGCATACAGACCTCTATATGTATACCATACACGTCACTTACGTGGATGTGACATAAATAATATTTTTTACTTTATTTTAGGTTTATTATATTTTATTTTAATTAAGATAATTTTGATTATATTTTTCTAAAATTATATTTATAATATTGTATATTTATATTATTATCAATTAATTAATAAATTACATTTTAATATAAAATTCAAAAATAATTAAATAAATATAATCATTAATTATATAAAATAAAATACACTTGAATATACCTATAAATATAAATTATATTTTAATTTAAATATACAATCATTTTTCATTCATAGATCTAAAAGAAAATAGATTATAACTTATTTTTGTCAATCACTTACTTATCATCATTAAAATATTTTGATTGATTTTTCTTGCTTAATAAAGATACAATTAAAAAAGATATAATGAATATATCTAACAAATTATTAATCGCATTTTTTATGAAAAGAGATAAATATTTTTTAAAATTAATTAATAATACTAATTAAATTTAATTATAGTAAGACTTAGTACTTTATTTGAAATCAAATTCATATAATATATATTTAGATAAGTGAAGTAAATATTAATATTTATGATAAAATTATTAGATAAAAAATTAATTTTATAAATTAAAATTAAAATTATTTAACTTTTATATTTAATTTATTTTATATAAAATTAGATAAAAATTATTTTTATAAATTAAAATGACTACTATTAATTTTTAATAATAAGATTTTTATGATCTTAAATTTCTATTTTATATATATCATTAAATTTATTATAATACATAATTTTAAAATAAATTGTCACGCCTTTTGTGGTGCAACATGCTCCCGTAGAATGATTAATGATCTCCAATACATGGAAACCACTAATTACTTTATAAGGGATGCGTAAAATTTTTTTTCTTTTACGTTGTTCTAAGTTTTACGAAAGTATTAGTCCCGAATAACATTCTTGCATTTACTGCCTTTAACATTACTTAAAATTACTTAATCAAATTAATTAGAACTTTGATTTATTCCAAGTCCATGCCTTCGGAGAAACTCCTTCTGCATGGGTGCTTTGAAAATCCGTGCTCGCCATCTATCTGTTAACCTGCGTCCATCAAATGACGAATGCTGAGTATTTCACTCAGTGGTGCTTTACACCTAACATAGGAAATATAATCATACATATATCATATATGAAATAGGTCATGTAAACTATAACATCATATTAATAGCATGGCCATATAAACATTTAGGATATTACTTTTAGTCATCATTTATGTATATCGACATTTACTTGATTCTCTAACATATTCAGATCATAGTTCATTTTATATTAATACTATGACTGGTTTATTTCCATGATATATATATATCATCTATTCTTCCTTGGATTTATAATTCTTCTTGAATTATTTTTAAGCAATGAAGTCATATATCATGTTTACTAAATCAATCGTAGTTACACAACTATTATCATTTCATTACTATAAACATATCTATAATATGTTTATAACCAATATCATAATTTTCATAACATCTCAGGATGTAATAAAATCCTGTAATTATTCTAAAATGTCATTTTTCATTTTATCCCATGTTCCTTTAATTCATAAACCATAATATAATTAATTATAGTAATTATATTCTCTACCAACATTTAGCATGAATGGCATCAAGAATGTTATCATATATTCATCACATTTTCACCTTCTATTAGCATAAAATGTTATAACTATTTATAATTATGTTTAATGCATTAGAATTATCTATGATTATTACAAATGCATCTATTAATATAATCCAACATAACATAGAATAAATTCATTATTCCATGTAATACCCATCTAAGTACGATTATGGTGCATTCATCATTCTATTATCAAAATCATTCTTAGCATTGAGCATAATCTCGAATCATTTTATATAGAAAACCATTAGGTAAAATTATCATCATTGTATAATATGTTATCATCATGTATATCATCATGTATATCATTACCATGTATATCATACCATTACCATATCGTCATCACATATTATAACATTTATATCATAGCATATCTTATCATTAATCAATTAAATATCACCATAACATATCACCTCATCGTTTATTTAATTATCATCATTTAAATATAATATATTGTCATCATGTTTATGTCATTATTTAAAACGCATCAATTAGATGTCAATTCTCAACACCATTATGTATATGTCATGGTATGTATGTCATTAATGATCAATTTCACATATGCACATGAGTGCTAAACATCATACCATTTATATCATCATATATTCATAATTTATATCATTAATGAGAATGCATTTATGTTATGCATTATTCCTTGTATTTTTTTGTATCATTTCATATCATTTGTCCTCTTTGCATTTTGGCCTATATTTGCACATTGTATTTGGTCATTCTTTCATATCTTATTTTTAAGATCCACATATCATTTTCCATACCATTATCCTTCTCACTTTAGTTTGAACTATCACATACATTTCCAATAATTCTTTATATACATTATTAAAATGTCTTATAATACTTCCCAAATCTTATTTTATTATCCATATAAATTAGTATTTTGTGGTCATCATTAAACCATGTATTATCTTATCCCTTTATCCTTCTTTTCAATCATTCAAAGTCTTAATTATTCATTCCTTTTAATACCATAAATAACTTAACTCATTAAACTTCTTATAATCATTAATCATACTCAATTTATAGCTTATTTAAAATCCATAACTGAAAATTTCCAAAAATTGCAACATAACTCACTTTAACTTTTATTTTAATCATCATGCTAGTATATTACTTGACTTTATCTCATACCATTAATTAATTACTTCTTTAAGCTTCTAATAATACTTAATACACTTAATAAATCAATCATTTAAACCCCTTTATTTAACATTGCCATATACCTTCCATTTCCTCCACTTAATGATATTAAATTGCCCTTTTTAGTACATTTCCTTTAAAATGTCGTATACTCCATCCTCTATTTATTAAATTATTTCCACTTTCTTATTAATTATTAATCATTGAATTAAATAATCAATCCAAATTCCATTTAAATCTTTACATTTATTATAACCGTATACTTCCAATTCAATCCCCTTATACCTTTCATAAATGTTTTTGTCCTTATTCATTTATTATATCCCCCTTTATCTTTATTCACTTTAATGCCCCATACCTATCTTATCCTTATTTAAATAATTTAATATCCTATTTTATTTTAATCCACACACTTAAATAATCAATTATAAAATCCATTAATCTTATTCTTTAATCATTAAAATTAATAATCTTAATCAACCACTTAATTCTTTCTTTAATCACCTTTTACCTTAAGTTAACTTATCTTAACTTACTTAATTACTCATTAACCTTACCATCCTTTTAATCATGCATTAAACTTACCATTTTGACCATCTTTTACCTTGAGAATTCAGCCATGCATGATCAAATACAAAATAACCTACACACACACCTCAATCCACTAATAATCAACCACTTTACAATACTAATCAACTAAATAATCAAACTAAAAACTAAAAACTACTAGATCATGAACCAAACCATTTAGCCATGACCTCCATAAGCTCAAAACCATTCAGCCATATGAAAAATCCAAGCGAAACAATTCAGCCTCATCACCAAACCACTCAAAAATGCGTAAAACATGAAGATCTATCATAAATCAAGCTCACCTTTAAGTAAAAAGACTAAAAATAAACTAAAACTTGGTATTTCCTTTAGCTTTTTATATAATCCATTCGGTTGAACCTTGATATGAACCCAAAACTCTCATGCATGTACCTTAAACATAAGATCCATGAAGAAAAATATGGATTAGACATCAAATAAGGTACAGTTTGCAAGGAAAACTTATAAAATAAATGGTTCTCAACTTACACTTTGAAGAACAATAAGAAAGTGGTTCGGCCTTCTCAAAGATGAAGTGATTAAGAAGGCATTTTGGCCATATATTGAAGAACACACACCAAACTAGCTTGAACTTGAAGAATATCAAGAGAAAATAGAAGGAAAGCTTGCGGTTTTGAGCTTCCAAGAGAAGAACATTTCGGCTTCATACTAAATGAAAAGAAAAAGAAGTTGTCTTCACTCCATCTTCATCAAAATGTATGGTTCTTTAATTTAACTTGAAGTTTCATGAAGAAAAGAAGATGAAATGATGATATTTTGATTTTTTCTTAAGAGATGTATGAAGAAATAACTTGAAGAAATAAGGAAAAGTGAAGAAATGGATGGAGGAAGGTGTGCAGGTTTCGACCATAAAGGAGAGGAGGAAGAAAAAGAATGAATTAGGTTACATACAATCTTAATTTTGTATGGAATAAGATGTATATATAGCTTCCATACACTTGTTACGTAGGATTCTAGCCCCTTATACATACCATTTATATAAAAATACATGTATAATACCATTTTCCTTCCCTTTCTCCCTCAAAATACATATGGTACACTTCCATACTCATTAAAATTCATATATCCCTCCAAAATGCCATCCATTACATCATTTTTAAATAAATAATATATTATATTATTCTTCTCTCTCCTTCCACTTACTCCACTTTCCAAAACACTTTTCCAAATACCCATACCTCTTTTTCTATTACCCATACATCAATATTTTATTCATTCTACTTTTCCATCTTCCCATACCAAATAAAATACACTTTCTAATTTCCACATAATCAAATACATATTATTTAATTTTCATCTTATTTACACATCATCAAATCAATATTCTATTTCTTATTTCCTTTTTATAATATATCCTATATTTATTCATTCCATAACATGTCTAATTAATATACTATTATTATTTCTATTTCCTTATATTAATACTCAATTATACCCTCCATTTATCAATAAATCAATTTATGATATCATCATACCCCTATTATGACATCATCATGACATCATTAATAAAAATTTATAATTTTACTTTTCTAATATTTACATATCATTATGTACCTTCAAAAATGTATTATCAATCCATAATCATTCATTCTTAATACAACTAAAATCAAAATCAAACTCATACGCTTACATCATCATTATCCATTTATGACATCATAAATGAATTTTCAAATTCCATTATATTTTCTTTTCTATATTATTAATCTTATGTTAAATAAATCATCCTAGGTATATATATTCCAATATACTTATTTAATATTCCATTATTCACTAATCCATAATTATTTCTATACGTAGATATATTATACATATATTTTTCATTTGTATAATTCATTTATATGATCCCTAATCATACATAACTATTAAATTATGCATACTTCAAAGTCAATCATAATTTATCTTAATTTCACAATTGCATGCATTTCCATGCATACATAAATATTCTTACCTCGATATACATGTATTTAATCGATCGACCCAAATTTGCATGTTTGAACTTATTTTTTGCATTCGACTTAATCTACTATCATCTTATCATCATTCATTGATCTTAATAAATATTTTCAATCGTTATCATATATTTATAAAATATCATCTCGAAATGAACATTTTTTCGTAATTCTATAGCATCATCTAATTTTGATAGTATAAGGAATAATTTTCATCACTCCAATCATTAGTACTGTACACATTAAAAATTGAGGATGTGACACTTTTGGAACTAGTAATTAACATACTTAAAAGTGCTTGATGAATAAGCTACTTACCATAATTTATTATTGATAGAAATGATATGGATTATTACACTTTACTCTCATGATGATGGAATATTGATCATTGCATATATGGCATAAATATAGAATTGATTGCACTTGTTTTCTATACATGTTGATTAGGGATTATATAAGCATAATCACTTCTTAAGAAGAACCAAAATTATGGTCATAAGACTTGAGTAATATAGTCACTTAAGAAAACTTAGAATTAGGGAAAGGAGTGATTATTATACACATATACATCAATTAAACATTGTATGTAATCTTCTGTATGAAAATGTCTAATTGGATAGTGATATGCATGCACGTTTCTTTATATTATGTGGCTTAAAATACATGACTAGAGTCATAGAAAAGATGGTTAGTGAGAATTAAAATTTGGTTTGCTAAAAGAGGACATTTCCTCATCTTAAACACATTTAAGTCCACCTATGTACAATAATCCTTAAGATTGTAATTCTAATTTCGAGTGATAATTAATATTACTCTGCACTTGATTTTAAGCCTACTACTCCATAGACCATAATATATACATGAATTACAAAAACCAAATTGAGGATACATATATAATTATGGGTAGTTTTTATCGATTTGGTATGACAGGATTGGTCAAGGCATCGAGCAAATTGAGGGGCTAAAGAAGAAGGAGTCTTCCATCCTTAAACCTAAAAGCCACCATATACACATAAACACCACACAAATCCCTATACATTAATGTCTTATAGTCATTAAGCCAAATACTCTGAAACACTAACCAATACTAGAGGTACTCAAATCTTGGGATGTTACTTTCCAAGGTTTTTGGGCATCTATTTAAAGCCAAACATCAAACCACTTAAGCTAAACTTCCAAACACCACCCTAAAATCTATAGCCACCAAAACCTATTATCACTACCACCAGTACCATGGTTACAACAATGATGACTATCGATCTATCAGAAGCATCATTCAGAATCTCATTGACTTGGACAAGCTTGAAGGCCCCAAGAAGTCCAAATTATTTACTAAAACAAACACGTTGCCCAATTATCATAAGGTCAACCACACCTAGATGATCCAATCAAGATTTCTAGAATTCCTAGTTCTTAGCTCATTCTTTTCCCTTGATAGTGAGAAGATTGCTATCTTCTTACTATGAACTTAGACCATGTGGTGAGTTTGATATTGGTGCCATAGACATTTAGTATGATAGTTTAAAGTATAAGTCTGTAGTTACTCAGAAGTTTGATACATCTAAATTGACCAGTTCAAAAGAAGGGCGAGTTGATTAAAACTCTCAAACTAGATAAGCTAGCACCTAAGGCTCCCAAGTAGTAAAAGGGATTGGGTGCCAATAATATATCCTCTCGGGTCCTGCAATTGATCATTTGATGCAACAGTGATCATAAAATCAAGCATTTGATTTTTAAACCCTGGCAGTAGGTATCTAGACTCAAACTTCATATGATTTTTAAGCCTCATAGTAAAGCCATCAATTTAGCATTGACAATGATCAACTTTGATTATTTTACCCAAGCATCGGGCATCTAGTGGTATAATTAGGCTGCAAGCCTCAACATGAGCACCATTGCATGATTTGTTTTACTTGAGCATCAAGTGGCATAATTGGGTTACTAGCCCCAGCACAAGCATCGCTTCACAATCAACTTTGATTGCTTAGCTCGAGGATAGAGTTCTTAATGGCAGAATTGGGTTACAAGCCTCAGCATGGGTTCTACACTTTATCAACATTGGCGATCTGGCTTGAGCATTGGGCTTCCAATGTTAGTATTAGATTATAAGTCTTGGTATCCTTAGGGAGTCAGAATTGATCTTTCATAGACTTACAAGCCTTGGTATGAGCATTTCTAATCCCTAGTGGATTGTACTTTATTCTCCAATGGAGTTGCAAGCTATATCATGAGTGTTCTTTAATCTTTAGTGGATTATACCTCTATAATGGAGTTACAAGCCTCAGCATGAGCATCAGACTTTAACATGAGCATCAATCGGGTATTGTCTTTGCCTTTATGAGAAAATTCATGATATGATTAAATCTCATTTTAATGACTTTTGCTTGTATTGCTTCAAAATGTTCTTAATCAAGGGGTAAACTATAAACCTTAACTTTTCACTCATATGGTGCATCTTTGAGTTTTCTTCAATTCAGCTTAGTATAGGTCCCTAACATTGATCCTAATTTGTACACATGCATTTTAGCCTCCTACGAGTGTAGGGCGCACATAGGCCTCTCTTTTATTTCTCATAGCATGTATCATTAGCTTTTTCATCATGTCTCCCCTATCTCTCTCAAACTCTTTCTTCAAGCCATTATTATTTCTTTCAACTGCTATGTTTTCTTATATTGCTATGCTTGTTTTATCATTGCTATATGATTATCATATGTCATTTTCATATGTCATGTCTATGCCATGTTAATTCTCACATGTTATACCTATGTCATGCCTGGTCATGTCATTTATCATATGTCATGCCTATGTCATATCATTTTCACATGTAATTCCTATGCCATATCAATTATCATATGTCATGCCTATGCCATCTCCTTTTCACATATCATGCTTATGCCATCTCCTTTTCATACGTCATGCCTATACTATGTTATTATTCACATATCATGCCTAAGCCATGTCATTCTTAACATGTTATGCTTATATCATGCTATTCATCTATGTCATGCTTATGTCATCCTTGCTACTATGCTCATTTTGTGCTTTATTCATGCTTATGAATGCTCATATGCTTGCCCAGGATAATTAACCAACTAAAATATTAAAATCAAATTTGTAAAATCTAAGAAAATAGATCTTCACCACCTGAACCCATCTCTAAAGGGGTTGACTTAGCACTCATGCTTTGGGTTGGTTGAACTAAATTTAGAACAATCTGATGGTGACTCCATCTTATGACTTGTATTGGGTTTATATCATTCCTTGAGGGAGCCCCTCGAGAACACTACATTTTCACTCCAATCGGGCCCCTGGTGTCATCTATTGCAAGCCTTGCTTTTGGGTCATGGTGAAAGCTTGATTTGCACCTGCCTTATATGTTTAATCATATAAAAGGAAAGAAACCCCTTAAAAGGAATATGAAATCTAAGTCCTTCCATTTTAAGAATGACGGTAGAGAACTTCATTCCATTCTAGTTATTAGGCATACCCAATCCTATTTAACATGAGGATATCCAAGTTTTTAAAAATGTGTTAGATTTAAATGGAATTTATTATTTATTATGTCACATCCATACACATAGCATCCTTGTGTGTTTGCATTTTATGCATACGTTATAGTTAAGATTAATTAGTGCATGAAATGCATGAATGAGATATGATGCATAAATACTTAATCAGATGAATATGAAATAAAATGTCTTATAAATCAAGGAAATTTCATATGATATGGAATTTATATAGAAAGAAATGAAAATAAAGTGAAATGATAATTAAAGTAGTGAATGTGCATTAAAGATACAAATCGGGTATATTTTTATTGAATGCCTTGGAATGAAGCTCTATGATGGAACTTATGTGTGTAAAGTGATACCTTGACATGTTTAACATGCTGTTATGTGATAAAGTGTAGTGTAATATGAGTAAATACAAGTTAAAGTAAAGTTAGAAATAATGGTATGTAAAATTGTAAGCCAGGATACAAATGGCATTACATGAAAAGTTAAGGTTATAATTAGAAATTAAAATTTATATATGACTTATGTTCATGTTATATTAAATGAATGGTAAGTGTAATATTATGTTAGATTGATGCAATAATAGTATGAAGGAGAGGAAATCAAATGGTGTAAGGAAGTAATATGGACTTACCAAGTGTCCTTATATGATTAGACCCTTCTTAGCTTAAGTGTAAAAAAAAAGAAAATAAATATAAAGTTGAGTCTTATCTTATTAAAGAGGAAGCTAGCCACTTTTCATTCTTTCTTTCATCATAAAACATCTAGCTTCTTCTTCCTCCCTTTTTCTTCTATTTTAGTATAAATAAAAAAATAATAATAAATAGCAATCCAAGGTAAGATCATATAGAAATTCATTTTTTATACTTTCTTTAAGTTATATGTGCTTTATAAATGACTCCTTTTTCTTCTTTTATGCTTTCTTCTTTGTTTGATGAAGAAGTAAGTTGTTATAAGATTGTGTTGATTGTGTATAAATGGAGGAATTGGATTGAAAGATGAAAGAGTAAGGAAATTAGGTTACTGAATTTGATGTTCTCTTATAACCAGATGAAATTCTGTTGGGATATATAGATTTGTGTAAATTCCTAATTTGTAACCCTAGAATTTATCATTTTAGCTGCTACTTGAAGTGTGTGAATGGTGTTTTTAGGTGTTGTAGTATGGAATTCATGAGTGAAAGGGTGGTTTTGAGTTACATAACTTAATGACTCTCTTTTGTACATGGTTGTACTCTATTCTGGGTGAGTTTCAATTGTAATTTGAGCCCAGTTTCATGCTTGTGACTTTTTACAGAAGCTTTTTACTCCTTGAATTTCCCCTGTCATGATCGTGAAAGTGAATATCATGATTATGAATTTTTCTAGTAGGTTTCTCGTGGTTTTTGCTCTATGTCACGATCGTGACAATGAATGTCATGATCATGACCATATCCAGTTTTAGTTTCTGCCATGATCATGACAGCAACTTTTAAAGGCCTTATTGGATGCGTTTTGAAGTATATAATATATCGTTGGAAAGCTCTTTAAGTTTAGTTTCTAATGGTACAAGTTTTGTGTTATTTTAAGGTCATTGTTTTAGTCAAAAGACTCTTGGAAGGTAGACTACTCATTAGGGGTAGTATGATTTTGTGTTTTGTTGTAGTATTTTGTTTTAAGTTTTAACTTAGTAGATTTTGTGAACTTGTTAGTATACTTGAGTGACTGGTTATATGCTTATATTTAGGTACTCTAACTATATACATTTTATGATTTGATTAAATGAAATTAGGAAGTTCACTTATGAATACTTGAATTGTGTTGACTATACACATGAATGGGTTGTAATTGGTGCAATGTGCATTATCATTGTACATTATATGATTATTCTTATTAAAACTGAATGTGTTACAATGATTTAAGTGCTTCAAAGGAGGAATTACATCCATCACCAAGATGTTTGAATAAGGGCAAGTCTATAGCAGGTTTATGCTTTCACTTCATGACCTTATCTAAGGTCTTGAAATGAAGTCCTTATATCTAAATGTTTATGCTATTAATCTTATGACCCCATATAAGGTCTTAAAAGGATGATTTCTCACTTAGTTGCTTATGATAGCAATGTATTGAGTTTATATCATTAATGGTATCATATCATCATTATTGCATACAATCATTAAAACATCAATTATGCATCATGTCATGAATCATCCATATATAAAGACATATTCATGAAATATCATACAAAGGATATAAGGGGGAAAAGAAAGCGATATACAGAGCAATATTCATTGATAGCATACTGGGTCATATAGTTATTATTGATTTCCTTTATAGAATCATACAATATAGGTTCCTATCATGGAATCATAGAGAAATATTATGTTCCTATAGGAACTAGAGAATGATACAGTACTCGTACATAGAGAAATGGACCCAGTATGGGATTGTGCATAATCATATAGAAAAGAAAAGAAATGTTACAAGAAAATCAGAGGGAGAATGCAAAGTATGAATGCATTCTTGCATTCTCATAGACATACATTATCATTCATATATCATGAAAGTATAAAGGATGGAATAATGAATGCACTACAATTATGCTTATGTAGAGATGTACACAGAGTAATAAAGTACAATGTAATATCTGATACAGAAAAGTTACAATGGATTCTCTTATGATATTTATTTATTTCTTTATATAGTATGAAATAAGAATTGCTTGTAATGGCTAATGAGTGAAGCAAAATGGTATGATATGATACAGTTATATTGCTTAATGCTGGTTTACCCTGATTTGACTTTAATACATTATTTATGATACGTGTACATGTCACTTACTCATTTTATAGCACAACTAAGTTTTATACTCAACGTTTATTATTTAATGAACATAGGACCAGGATCTTCAGGTGAGAATTTAGGCTGATCGATGTACAATCAAGGGATATTGTGATTTAAAGAATCTCATTCTCAAGATAGCTTTGGACCAATGTAACATACTCCGTGATGTTCTTGTATATTCAACTTATTATATTAACTTTAACAGCAGTAATACTTATGTTACATGCTACTATTGTGTGTAATATCAATACCACTTTATCATGTAAAATTTAATATATATATCATATATAACAGATGATGGTATGAGTATGTATGATAAATTTATGACATATATTTATGATATAATGAATGCATATTATTGTGTATTGATATTACACATGTCTACCAGTGTCATCGGATTATGGGTACTTATTATCTGATGATAAATATATATATTATTGGATATATCTAAATGAAAATATGATATAATCAAAAAAAATAAAAATAAAAAAAATTGTATAGATCCCTTGTAGAAGGTTATGGGAGCGTGTTACACCAAGTTGGGGTGTGACATATTAAGCATACTCAAGGTAATATATCTCATAGGCCAATTTGAGAATCATGTTATGAGATAATGTGAGCATTAAGAGTTGATGACCTAATGATTTAGTAGTCATATTATGATATGATTGACATAAGATGTCTACATATTGATATTAAGTTCCAGTTTATTGGGCATACCTAAGATTGGACTTTATACTAACCCACTAAGAAAAGTGAAACATGAATTTTCTGGATTGATAGTTGAGGGCTATTTGTTTAAAATAAAATAATAGGAAATAAAAATAAAATCAAAGACCTTATTATGTTTTTAAATTATATTATACTTTAATAAACACACAACTTTTCACTTTTCTTTAGTTTTTAATGGCCTAAAAGGTTGACCTACATGGTATTCTCAAACGTAAGTTGAATGAATTCAACTATATGGAATAGATTCACCAAATCAAAATAGTTTTGAAAGGTGAATAGAAAGCTCATATTTTAGATCAAGCCTATCAATGCCAACCTGTTGTCAACTCCACTGATGCTGTGGGAGAAGCATATGCAAAATTTATATCACATCCTAAATCAAGCATACACTTTGCATATATGAATTGATTGAAATGTTATGTTTTCTATGTTGTTGGTGTGTAAATAATGTGAAATTATGATTATGATGATAGATATATGATAAGATTAGAGTTTAAACCTTTAAAGTTGAAATTGAAAATTTTGACATAAACCATTGAACGACCCCTAAACGGTGACTAATTGAGGTTTTTGATGTTGAAAACACTTGTATGATTAATTAAGTTAGCTCAAGATGAATGTTTTAACTTGAATTTGATATATGCAAATTTTAGAAAATTTGAATTGAAAATTATTTATGATGTCAAAATTGAGTGATGATGATGTAAGCATGATGTAAGCATATGAATGTAATTATGATTTTTATTAGAAAATGAATAATTATGAATTAATGATAATTTAGTAAGAGTATATAATAAAATGTAAATATTAGGAAGGTATAATTAGTATTTTTAATTATGATGTCATAAGTTGGTTATGATGATGTCATAAATAAGTAAGGTATTAATTAATGGTATGCAAATAGATAAATGATATTAGAATAAGTTAAATTAGATTTGAAATAGTATATTAAATTAGTAGTGGGATTGGTATTTGGAAAGGTATATAGGTGTTTGAAAAAGTAGTTTTGAATTTTAGTGTTAGTGGATGGAGAGAGAAGGTTAAGTATTTTATTTTATTTTATTGAGGAAATTGATGGATGGTATTTTAAAATAAATATGGTGTATTAGAGTATATATTAGGAGTATAAATACATGTATTCAAGGTTTGGATTGGTGGATTTAAAAGAAAATACAAGTATATATACGTATAAGGGTTAAAAATGGGTATGTAAGAGGGTATTTTAGTTTATTTGCAACCATTTTCCATCCGTACCTCTTAAATTGTATGAATGGGTTTCTTATCCATCATTAAATCAAATTGTCCTCTTCTTTTATGCCTTGACCGAAACAAAGCCATCCATTTCCTTCCATTCTTACCTTATCTTTCTCTTTTCTAAGTTTCCTTCTTCATTTTCTTTCATCTTCTTCTACTAACCTTAAGAAAACCGAAACAAAACTCTATCTTACCTCCATTTTTATTTCAAAATCTTATGTATAAAAGCTATTTCTATGAGTGAAGCTTAAGTTCAAGCTAAGATACTGTGAGCGTCGGTTTGAAAGTCACAGACCGGGGACCGCACTTGGAGTGAAAGCGTAGTCTTCCTGAGGGGTTCCCTCAGGGAATGATACGGACTCAAAAGAGTCACAAGGAGTCACCACCGTATGGTTTCAGATTTGGCCCAACCGACCCGTAGCAGAGTGCTAGTTGAACCCTTCAGAGATTGGGTTCGGGTGGTGGAGATCTATTCTATGAGTTTCCAAAATCGATTTTACCATTATAGTTGGAATTAATTATCCTAGGCAGGTAAGCATGCGAGTGTAAATGTAAGCACACAACGCGTCATGTGAGTTGGCGTTGCAAGGTTGCATGTAAAATGACATATAAAGCTATATGGCATTTTAGATAGCATGACATATGCATGTCATGTGATATAGCGATAAAAGAAACATGGCATTGACATGACATGTGAACGTGGATAGGGGGATTATTACAGACTGAATAATAAATCCTATCCTATTACAAAAATTCATCGCATACATAATTTCCC